>JAGDQP010047249.1:575-15079 GCA_022664845.1 Lepisma saccharinum
ATAGTGAAAGATCTTGGAATTATCTATGATTCACAACTAATATGTACAAAACATCTACACTCCACCATTATTCAAGCACAGAGAACCCTAGGTTATATTTTACGCCTAACGAGAGAATTTCGGAACACAAATTTACTTATCATACTTTATAATTTATACGTTCCATCCAAAGTTAGAATATGCCTTTTCAATATCGACACCAAGTCATGATACGTATAAGTGTAAACTTAAAGCCAAATTCCGTCTGGTTCTAGCTTTTAGACACACGAAATGTTACCCTCTTTTTGATACCTTTGAATCGTTATTGACAAATACTGCCTTATTATTCTCCAACAGAGAAGAAAAATAAATGGGATCTTACGCCTTCATCAAATACAAAATAATCACATGAAGGATATATAATTATTAAGTAAGGTAGGCTTATGCATTCCTACTGGAAAAGCTCCTTTGGGACACTCTGAAATATCGTTTGCAGCAAACTTAGAACATATATACTTTGGAAATCACCTTCATGCAGAATGTGCATAACCTTTAATGTCATCGTTAACACAAATCCTACTATATATGCTGTGTTAAATGTACCTAATATTCTAAAATTGTATATCAAGTAATTATCCCTTCATATGTTCAGGTGTACAATTGTATTGCTTCGCTTCTATGTACAGATTATACTAAATTATGTGTTATATATAAAACCTTCCAATGGCGAAGATGAGTCACTAAGGCCTTCCAGCTTTAATTTTTGAATGATTCCTTTGTAAATATTTTACCTACAATAATGTGTCTTGGCCTATATTAACAAATTTATTTATTTTATTTAACCTATAAATTATATTGTAATTATGCTATTCCTTTATGTGTTACGGGCTCTGGGGTACTTATAGTTCGACATTCTATGCGTTCGCGTCATCTAATATTTACGCCTCGCCTTTCAGCATTTAGTGGATTACTTAAAGTTCCCTAGTGTAATTTTCTTGAGACATTTAAGACGTTTTGAGTCGTTGATAAGAGTAAAGGTTAGCACTTTTGCTTTATTGTTCGTATTCTGTATGAATGCAACCTTCTTCACAGAATATAAAACGATTCAGTAGATATAATGCATAACAAATATACTTTCAAAATCTTCTCTTAGGCCTTAACCACATGCCAACAATTCTATAATCATGCGCCTGAATGTGACTGTGTTGGGGAAGAAAAGTAATAAAAACGTAATATAGAAAATATATTCAATGGGGTCACTTAAGTCACCCACTTCAACGTCTAAGAAAAATTTTAGTCTTGGAGTCCGAAGGTTAAAACATTTTATAGTACTCCTAAAATTGGGCCTGAAAAAATCCTGTTGGAGTTAAAACAAATAGGCTAAATAAATCAATCAATAAATAAAAAGAATAGGAAAAAATAAACGAAAAAGCGAAGCTTGAACTAGTGGCGGATGACGAGTACTTGTGAATGGATGATCTATAAATTTCAAATGAAATTAAGAGTTCCCAATGCACGAACGTGGCAATCAGTAGACATTAGCTACAAATATTGTAAACATGAAACTCCAGTTGATTCTAACTTCAGATACTACCCTCATTTTGTTTACGTCACGTTAAACGTCCGAAGGTTTCTTAGATTTGAGTAGGACTTAGACCTTAATGCGACTGGCAGCCAGAACATCGAACTAAGTAATTTATATCACTAAATTAAACAACTAATTTGTTTTAAACCAATGCCAGAAGTTTGGAAATGAGAGATCTTTAATATTTATTGGATTAAAATTTACACAATAACTCACATACATACTTCTAAAATAATATACAAGTTTTAGTAAGTAAGATATAAGTAAATATTATCCCCTGTAATAAAAATTTTAATGATTACGATTTACATTTAAAATCTATCTAAATTTGATTTTTTTTTTTTAAATTACAGTACTATCTTGGATACACCAACCATAACCATACATATGTTGACACTTGCGTTACGAATGGTAGATGCTCTAGTCTTATCAAACAACTCGCATATTCCTCTACCAAACATTAACACGATAATGGAAGAAGATCTAAAGTGCATCCGAAAAATAGCGTTAAAATATCTAAGGAATACGTTGATAGTGACAGTTTTTAGTCAAGCATCTGTAATGGAAGATATATTAAATATAAATAGTCCGGTAATTCAACTTAAAAGTCTTTCAAATTCTGAAAACATAATTACTCTCAATTACACCCATTTCACAAGGATCGATATGAATTATATAATTTTCCTGCATGATTCAGTCTCATTCAATGAAACTATGAACATAATTATTTCATCACATATTTGGAAAGTTTGTTTTGTGTTTACCTAATCTAAACATTAAACACGCTTACATTTTAAACATTCTGAACACACTGTTTAGTTTGGATGTACTGAATGTAGTGTTGCTCGTACGAAACTATTCTAATATAAGTGATATGTCTGACGAAAAGAAAAATATTTCATCTGTGGTTAATATTTACACATATGATCCATACATGAAAAGTAAATGCAGAATTAATAATATGATTATTTTAGATAGATGCTACAACGGTTCCTACACATTTGAAACAAATTTATTTCCAGACAAATTAAGAAATTTAAATGGATGTCCACTGAAAATAAGTGTTTTAAATCTTCCTCCAAATTTCATTATTCGTAAAGGAAACGGCACAATAAACATTGATGGTGTTGGTGGTAGAACTCTGCGATTACAAGCCGGAGATATGAATTTCAAACCACAATTTCAAATTCAAGAGAACTCTTGGTGGGGAAGTCATAATGAAAAGACTGGAGAGATAGAGGGAATGTTTGGCGATGTATTTTATCGTCAAGTAGATGCAGCCTTTGTTCCATTGTATATAAAAATGAGACTTTTGAAGCATTATGATGCCATTAATGCCTTTAATCCGTGCGAATTAGTGTGGATTGTTCCTCCACCTGAACCCCTAGCGTTGTGGAAGCATATTTATTTACCATTCTCAGGCCTGTTATGGACATGTTTAATACTTACGTACATTATATTTTCATCTATAATAAATGTACTGTCCAGGTATAAAATTTGTGGTGAAGACAAGAATTGTCATTCAGGATTTCTACGAAATTTTAGTATACTTTTAACTGTCTGTTCCTTCTATTCCGAGAAATGTTATGCTTAGAATTCCCTTAATAGCTTGGTTGTTTTTCTCGTTAATCATTTCCAATTCTTATTCAGGTTCTCTTGTTGGTTTCCTCACACAACAGTCATACAGTAAACCAATAAATTCTTTAAAAGAAGTTGCACAATCCAGTTTAGAAATCTCGGGTTCAACGGCATTTCAAGATCTTTTCGAGTACGCGTCAGACTATGAGTCCCAGTCCATATACAAGAGATGGATACCACGAGCAGACTTTAGTTACCTTTTTGACCGCGTGGCCATGAAACGTGATCTAGTATTTGTTGCAGATTCCATATTTTCTCGTATTAGAATAAGTGCAAAGTACCAGGACCAATTTGGAAATCCATTGCTTCATATTGCCGACGAGCGTATAATTTCGGCTACGCGATGGTACCTCTTACTCCGTGGTTCACCGTTCAGGGATAAATTTCTTCTTAAAATTAAACGTTTGGAAGAATCTGGTTTGCTGTCCAAATGGGTTGAAGATTTTGTACTACAGTCTCGTCTCCAGTCGAAGAACGTGTATGTAGACAATACAGAAACTGGAAAAGTTATTACATTACACCACTTAGTTGGAGCTTTAGCACTGTTTGTATGTGGCTTGGGGATAAGCGCTGTTGCCTTCATTGGAGAGATGGTTTTTAAGAAGTTGAGGAAATCATGCATACGAAAATGTAGTCAGTAGAGTGACTCTCTCCAGAAGAACTTGTGTACTTTTGAAAATTAGTAATTTTAAAACTTTGTTGTAACTTTTATAAACACTTCTCTATGTTTTCTTAATGTATTGTATTGCAGCGTATTTTTTTATACGTAGTCATGTGTGTTAACCTCGTAGAACAGGCTCTGGTTGATTCTATTACAGTAAGTAAAGTATTCTTGAAAACATTAAATTTGGAAGGTTGCTTATTGGAGAATAAATTACGTGTACAATTTATTGTTAGCATACATGCTGTTCGCATATGTGTTGCTTAAACACCACACAAACATTGTAACTTGAGTGGGTGCTTTGTATTTGCCGACAATTTTTATTAATTATGTAAACTAGCTGGTGAGGTTATAAAAACGGTACTCACACTTTTTGTTAAAGCTTTTTTCCTAACCACTCCGTTCAGTGGACATCCGCGTTATTTATACGCGTCACCACGAGCACACAAAGCGAGCGTGCTAACCTCTAACTAAACTTGTGTCTATCTTGTGCATAAATGTCACTCACATGGCATTCTATATTAAGTTTCATTGTCTTCAAAGGATCATTGATTTTCAAATAGTTTATGTACCTTTTTAATAGTACTTAATGATTAATATGAAGTTCCAGCAAGAAAGATTCAATGGAAATGAAGAAGTTGTGTTTCAAGTGATTTCACACTAATTGCTGGATGGTCTGCTTAAGTTTGAAATGGTCACATTACCACAGTTGCTTCTATTGCATTAAGATACGGACTAGGAGATTCATTCAGGACACAAGACAGTTCAATGAGCTGTTCTTGCTCAGTAAGAGATACGTTGCAACTATCTTCCGCTGGTGAAATTGAATCAATAACAAACATCTTCCCCGCTCGATAATCAGTTCCCTCTGTAAAATGATCTTTAAAATATAGTATTGATTAACTTTAGTGTAGCAATTAACGAGCACTGCTCCTATTTTTCCAGCTTCTGTGTTTGACATGAATTCATTCTCAAGGAAAGGAAACACAAAACGTTTTAATTGTGTGCACATCATCATTTTAATATTTTCTTAAGGGAATCAATTCTATTTGGTAGCTGGAAATAATGTTTTAAACTCCCTGAAATATAAGATTTATTTCGGACACAAATGCCTTATGGTAAGTCTACATTAGGCCTTGTTGATCAACATGTTTGTGCGCGCGAGGATTATCTAAAGACCGTGACAATTTATAAACGTACTCGGTATAAGTGGAGTGAAAATTGAAGATCGTCACGGTCTTTAGATAATCCTCGCGCACACAAACATGTTGATCAACAAGACCTAATGTAGACTTACCTTTACTCTTATTATTCTGCCTAGTTAAATAACATAAAACCAAATATAAGCAACAATCTAAACAAGTTCAAATTAATTATACACCCTGTAAAAAAATTATAAAAGCTCTTATATATATTTATAAGGTTTCAGATATATGCAAGAAGTTGCAGTGTTGCTGTTGTGTCTGAAAGGTGTTGGTCAAAAACACAGAAAGATTTCTTTTGTATGGTTTGATGTTCTCATTTTTCCCATCCAGCGTTATTTTCGCATATGTGTAGAAAGAGAAAACGATTTCTTGTCGTAATCGATAATGCAATTCCGATCAAGTGTTTCCTGCAGCCATTTTGATCACGTATTTGAGAGAAATTTAAAATATTCTCAGTGAACACTGATTGCGAACGTAGAAAAGTTAATAGAATATGAAGTAAGCCGCGGAAATAATTTTCGTTTTGTTCACGGGGTTCCGGCTAAGTATATCTGACCTTAAATACTGTTTGATTTACTGATTTTTTTAGTAGCGATTTAGTGCAGTCTCAGAGACTCGTGGTAGTAGTTGAGGTGCTTGGAAGTACTTAGTGTTAAAGTGTGGTTGTGAGTTCACAATCTTTGTGGTAATAGTGCTAACATTAAAGTAGACAATAATAGTACTATCAAATAATGAGCTGCGAAGTTAAGGCGTGAAAATACACTGTTATTGAATGTCAGAGTTTAACAAGCCTAGGTTCCCTTGCCTTAAGAGTATACATTAAACTATACAACGAGAACTAAAGCTAACAGAAAAACAAATGCAATGGGTTGAGCCAGATTTTTACCTTAAGGTGATTTTTGTCAAGGTAAGAAGTAAACTCGTGCAGAACTCGTTATTCAACAGTGTCAATGTGTTATTTTATTTACAGATGAAAGTGAGATTGTTAAAACGTATGTTGCAAGGGACAATCATGAAATAATTGTAATGTCCGCGTGCATTAAACCGTCCGAGATTACGGACGATACAGTTAAAAGTATTCTAAGCATTAATTGTGGCATTAGCTAAGTGGTATGTATTTCCTATCCATCAAAATCTATAAGACCTACACTGGTAAACTATTTTGCAATAGTGATATCTTAAGTCCTCCAGTATACAACTCTCGATCTTTGTTAAATACATTACAGGAGCCCACTATGGCTAATGTATATTATAAATGTGTAACGTAAGTACATCATGCTTTCCAAAGTGTGACAGTACTGGCCTAGTGATAGAGCAGAAGGTGGGCAAGCTACGATAAATAATTTGCATCAATAGGGATCGTCCTCACCCTTTACGTATACACTTTTTCCTAACTTAATATCTACTAAAAACACTAGATGATACTAAAGTGACTGCAACAAATTTGAAGGTTACAGGTAGAAACACTGCCCAACTGGCAATGTTCTCATAAAGAAGGAACTCATCAGTGTATTAAATGCGGAACAGAACGAACCCGTTTGAGCTAGTGAAGAGTGTGTTTCTGCCGCCGTGTAAGTGCTACATGAAAATAACGCAGAAAATATACATTCCTATGACTTTCATACAAGTGATGCGTTATATCCAAACGCAATAATTAACAGTGGCATAAGTGGAATACTTAGAGAGATACTGGAAGATTTATCGTTATTCAATCAACATGGAAATCCCGAGTGTACCAGTTTGAAAGTGGGTGAAGGTCATTCCTTCGGCTACAACAGCTCTGAAGGGAGGAGTCAAGACAAGGATAAATCGGCCTGCGAAGCGAGTTTGTGTCATACACCTGTTAAAAAAACGAAATAAAGATGATACTAACAAAAGGTAGAGAGAAGGTGTGTTATAAGTAAATAAGAAACCTTTTTAAGTAAATCGAAAGAAAATCAAATTTTTAAATTGAATGAGGGAAAAATAAGAATAACACACTGTTCGTCCAGTGCAATATCTCCACTATAAAATGATGTAAAGGAAGAAGATAACACTAGTGATTCAGAAATGGAACAGAATATAAAGTCCCGCAGTTAATACTCGGAAGGGAATAACATACATATTTTCATATAATATTTTTTTAAACAAAATTTATGATTAAGCGGAAAAATACTATTTCGTGGATATTTAAGCTCACGAACAATGCAGTGGTTTTTCAATTTGTCCTGTGTGGATTATTCCCTGCATCATTCAATCTTTTTGATTTTCTAGCTTTAGCATAAGCTAGGCGTACTCACAAAAAATATAAACACTTTACAAAAGTGTATTCATAAAAACATTTCGGATTTTATTACGATTCAGGAGTATTCTGGCCATGACTGGCAGTGACTATTATTAAAAATCATAATCAATATACCCATACAGGACTTGTATATTTATATCGTGCTATATCCCGATCCGATACATCTCCTTATATATCGTGTGTCTTTCAATAGATACCGGTCATATGTTCATATGAGCCCTTTGGTTCGACGCGAAGATACAAGGGCAATTCTTACTTTTGAAATATTTTGACAATAGAAATATAAAAACTTAATCATTTTAACATTTGTGATGACATGAACGCAACAATACGACGCGGGGCTGCGGTAGCTCAATACGTAGAGCGTTCACCTCTGGTGCTAGGGGTCGTCGGATTTATCCCTGTTTATGCCATGTGGACTTTGTGGTGGACAAACACCAAGTGCGTGGGTTTTCTCGGGGTTCTCCCGTTTCCTCCCACTTTCTTTCACTGTGGTTCAGACGTTAGGAAAAAAAGATTTAACCAAAACAAGGTCATTAAGTTGTTACACTGTAGCTTATTCATTACTTTAGCTTTCTTTTTCAGACACACAGTTAATACGCACATAAAAGGGTTTTTCCTTTTCAGATATCTTAAAATGAACCTATAATTTGCAAAGAGAGCATTGCACCCACTCGTTACCATCTTCAATATATTTCTCGCCACACAATAAGCAAAACCGAAACCACATAATGCTAAACATTTCCAATCATTATTTCTCTTGTTTTGCAGAAGTTACTTATGAGTCATTTATGTTACAACTAACCCCAACCCTATATGCACGACTGTAAACGCCGCCATTACATTACTGCGCAGTCAGAGAACTATAAAAATCGCTACATAATATGGGTGAATTAAACATTACTCTGACCGTGAGTGAAAACGTTTTACATGAACACATGCTTTCTATATATTTGCTACGTTCTGATTTCACAAATGATTACTTAGCTGTACGAAAACTGATTATTATTTCTTCTTTGTAAACCCACGAAGAACGGTAGTTCTTCGAGTGACGCTAAAAAAGGAGTCTGTTAGCGACACTCACATATATACAGCTAACTTCGGATCTAGCGAACTATAAGACTGATGTTGATGCTTGAACTTGCATTTGAAATATCTTTCCCATACACATAATAAATCAGTAAGACCTCCCTGGGACTCCCTAGGGCCGTTTGAAAAAAAATCAGAATTTCACATTTCTGGTGATAGCACTGGCCCCAGGCCATATAGGCGGTCGAAGATTGCGGAATCTTCATCTACGCAGCCATTCCTTTCAAACGGTGTAATAACATGTCAAAATCGGTGAAGCGTTCAAAAGTGGGTGGGCTATAACCTTTTTAGCCCAATCAGAGAATGTTCACAAATGATAGAAAAGGACCTCTGTCATTCTATTTGTCTTTTTGCTTAAGCCCGAAATGGTTGGTACCGGGGATTTGGGGAGTCAATTGCGGTTCCCAACAAGTTGGAGTAAATCGAAGCTTTTTTTTTATGGGAGTTACAGTTTTCGAGATACGGAGCAAAATCGATCTTTTGTGTGAAGACTATGAACTTTTCTTTTAAATAGGCAGTCTTACATAATAAGTGATATCAGTATTAAGCCTCTTCGGGGTAAAAGGAAAAATGGCGCAAAACTTCTACTCACAAAAGAAGTGATATCCATGTTGCTAGTCACTTTCTTAAGGTTACTATGGCGGAAGGATGCTAATTCTTTTAATTTTATTACAAAGGAAACGCTTTCGCTACAGTGACCCAAAGAAAGTAACTCGAAAATTGGATATCACATATTTTGTGAGTAGAATTCTTTCGTCACTCTCCCTTTTACCCCGAAGGAGTTTGAGTACTAATTTAACATACGTTGGCATTCGTTCAGATGATTCGTCAGTGAACACACGGAACAACCTTAAGTAGTTTTGCGTAGAGTTTTTCCTTGTTCTCGCGCATACGTCTTTATAAAAGCAGTGTTGCAATTTGCCCCATGTTGAACTAACCCCATTCTGTCATATAGAGTGTTCGCAGTACGTTTCCTGAATCCTGAAGACATGAACTAAGTTGATCCCACTGCTTACGCTACATTTTAATCATTTATGTAATTGTCAGTTAGTGTTCTCATTCACTGAAAACATTTCCCATTTCTACCAAAATAAGAACTGATCAAACTGGTGGCTGCAAAGTATTAATCAAAATTGCAGCCACAGCTACGATAAGAAACAATTTTCTCTTTCTGCGCATGTACATAACTTAGAAAATGTCAAGCTTATCATGCGAGAAGGGTCTGAGTTTTTCTTGATTACAATGAAACAACAAGAAATACTAAATTTTCTGCGGAATATTCCTGAGAATTCCTAGCAACGTTTACAAACTTTTTAACAGTGAACGATGTCGTTTGCTTGAGTTGAACCCAAAGGCTTCCCAATAACGCCTCTAACCGTTGTCGATTTTATTAACAACCCACAATTGCATAGTCTCATATGATGTGATATCTCTGGAATCAATGACGTAAAGCGTATATGGTTAGCAAATTACGATTAAAGTTTTTTTTTCTTAAACTTACGTGAGCAAACTTTGTAATTCAGGGGGTACGACATAGAGGGAATTCACTTCGTCGTAATTTCATTGCCTACGAATTGATGTTACACAGTATACAATCATAGGTATTTCCTCTATCCTACATTCATCAATCTTACGCTTTGATTGCACATATTTTATAGGTGCCATTTTCACTGTGGTCTGCTCAGCTTATCCTTCCTACTTCATTGTTTATCGACATTGCCTTGTTTACATTACTAACATTTTACCAAGGTGAAACTTATGGGTAAAACTAACTTGCGTTCACAGTACCGAACTTAACTTGGTTATCGTGCTTGTACTACCATTATCTGTAAAGAAATAGGTTGAGGTTTCCGTGGTTGAGTAAAGAATCTGCTTGTTATTCGGTAGAGGATTAAATTATAAAAAATGATCACAAATGAATTAATTGTAGCGCCAAATTTTGTAGATTAGTTCTGCCATCATTCTTTTATACTTTAAAAGTGATACACACCACTAGCATACTATATATTTCTATAAAGAAAGAAATAAACTCCCGAAGTGATTCGTGCCTAATGACTAACTTGCGTTTACACAGCCGTTTCTTACTAACGTTACAAGATAACCGTCGTAAGTTGACGCTAGTTAAATTTGAAACCCGCGTTAACGGTAACTACCGTTTACATTACTGAAATGAACTCTGGTTAACGTTAACCATGGTAAAATGTTAGTAATGTAAACAAGGCATAAGTGACCAAAGTCATTTCTGACAATGCTGCACAGAATTGGCATTCGAAACCTATGCCTGGGACATAATTGTGCAGAGGGAAGAATTGTCCCTTATCTGTCCGGCAAATAATATCCCTAAAGTTACCTTGGGAAGCTTTCGTTGTATGAATAAGAACATAATGCGTACAATCAATTACAAAAATGATTTTATCTTCTTTGTACATAATGTAAGTATTAGTCGTGCGGTGAGCAAACATTGACAAAACTCAAAGACAGGAAATAAGCGACATGCATAAATAAATACGTCGTCTACAGGAAGACAAATGATGATCTAACATGTAGGTTAAACACACATTTGTGTATTTAATTTTCACATTTGAACCTTACATACTATAAATATATTATGTTTATGAGTTTGACAGCTAGTAAAGAATTTTACAAGAATCGATTCTTTATAGCAGTCATGTTTTTTTATTATTATTATATAATACTGTTATATGTGTTGCAAAGGTATTTGTAATGTTACTTGCAGCCCTTCATGAATAATTTGGTTTTAATGGCTACTTCAGCTGGAGGAATCGTTAACAGAGAACAAGGAAGTGTTATGGAGGTAACTACTGTTTGTAACACCTATTCCCGTATTATTATTTAAAAATAGTTTATGAAAGAACTTTCGATGGCATGGTACGTTTCATAGGGGTGACTAAAAATTGTATCATTGGAACATGGGGTAAATTTTTAGGAACTGCAGATTAAGAATTAGAAAAATAGGGTCTTTCACACCCAACACAATTTGTACTGTGTGCTCTTAATAAAGTTTTAGTGAATATGCCGTGTCACATATATAATTTTCACTAGTTGAAACATTTTTAAAGTCCCATGTTTGGAGACCGTAGTTTGTCGTAGTACATAAAAACGTACTTTTCGAAGTTCTATATCAGTAATAGTAATAGCAAGAACAACAACCTCCACATAGCACCTCTCATTCGGAGTACATCCTTTAGTCCTTAGTTTTCTTTACTTATAGTAGATGAGACAGGGTGTCTGTTCTTTCCTATGGCTTTCATCATGTATCATAACGTTGTTTCATCTTCGTGCATTTGTAAGTTCTGGTTTCGTTTACTTCTTTCGGGAATTGTGGCTTTTTTAGATTTGTAGGTTCATACAAGCTCCTAATGAACCGGATCAGATTTTTCGACTATACATGACTCTCTAGCTCTATCACAGCACTTCCAATTACTTTCAATATTTAACGTACTGTGTACTGCCATAGAACACTGCCTTTATTAACTTAAATTAGGTCTAAAAGTTCACTCGCAAGTGTCACCTATGTCTTCCTATTTGCGTGTCTCAAAATGTGCACAACACCAGCATGGCTAATTGACTTTGGTATGACAGACAACACTACTACACAGACAAATGTTGTACAGTTATAGCTAAAATCAATCACATAGTACACACCTGTCATCAGCAGATCGATCACAAATAATGCAATTAGGAACTGTAGGAACACCTGCGAACGAAAAACACCGTACCACATGGCTCAATTCACCGCACAGTTTCCGTATGCTTCGCGTATTAATGGAATCCCCGTTCTGAATTTTCGAGATCCGAAATCCCACGAGATGCGAGAAAGTTAGTAGAAAGACAACCACCATGCTTCAATCGCAGCTCGCCCATATTCATATTTTCAGAACAATCGGTCTTGCTGGGTTCATGTACCTAAATTTTAGAACCTCGCAGAATACAGATATTTCGGTAAGAGACAGGATAACGGGGCCCAGTGATAATTTGATCGAATTTGATTTTAATCGACTCTAGGGAACATTATTACTGTGTTTACAGAATTTTGTTTTCCGCAACCGAAAACTTACTGAAATATGAGGGTTCAAAATATGAGGTCGTACACATTAAACTGAAAACGGGGATACCTTAAAAAAATACAGGATCTTTTACAATTCGCAGTGTAACAGTTTCATATAAAGAGTAATATAGTAAATTTGCGACCTTGATGCATTGCCGCTCGCTTCGCCACTTTAAAAAATTGCACCCAAAACAAGTTTTTTTTTTTATTTTCGCTTTAAAATTATTTTTCTGCAAAGTGTGTTATTATTGAAAATAATCTATACAAAATTCCCTACATGAAATGTTATTTTCATTTTTCTTCTAGGATGCACCGTTTAGGTGCTAGAGGTGTTTGTTGTTTTGCAGTCTTTCCCTACGCCATTTTGTAAGAGGAAGGGCCAAGCAACAAAGCGCTGAAAGTGGATATACCTGGAAAAAATTCATTTACTGAGTAATATATTGAATATGCGACCTTTCTGCAATGCTGTTCGCTGCGCGATATTAAACAAAGGGCCCCTTAAATAAGTTTAATTTGAGATATTTCGTTTTCAGTATTTCTTACGTACATCAGTTTCGCAAATTGATGGAAATTGTGGAAAACTCCACTTACATCCTCCCAGTTTTGACTTTACACCCCCCAAACTGAAAATCCTGGCGGATCTCTGGTTGCACTACAAACTTGTCGTTTTATACAGCCCCATTACGCTGAAACGTAGGTTCAGCATAAATGATAGTCCTTCGTGAAAAGGAGTAGATGAAAATACGCAAAATTCTTTATGTAACTTTAGTTTGCATTTCACATGGTGGTCGGCCACTTTGTCAACCACGTGATATTTTTATATCAGTAAAGTACCATGAATTTTATTTATAACCTTTTCGTATCTAAGCCTCAGACCAGGATAGGGGAGGGAAAATGACGCTCAAAGGTGTTAACTAAGGCCTAAGTAGAAGGGCATTTGCCTGGTGGGAGTGAGAAAAACCCTGGCAAAACCTGTCAGGATGGTCGGCCGCTGAGAATGAACCCACGACCTCCCGAATATTAAGCCAACGCTCTACCACTGAGCCACGGCCGCTCGGTAATACCGTACCTTATTTCAAGTGTAGCACACAATATGAAAAAGATTTTCTTCTAATATTTAACGTGTTCCATTTTTTCTACAAAATATTCCAACTTTTTTAAGGAAAGAGTTCGAAAGGTCCCGTTATAAACATGATGGGAACCCTACTTTATGGCGACTATGTGCACTGCCGGAACTGAATTCAATGAATGCCGGCAGTGCTTGGGGGCCTTTTTTATGTTCTTACTATACCCTGCCGCAAAAAAAAAAGTCTGGTAAGGATGAAAGACGGTTGGGCTCCTTATTGGCACAATACAAGTTAGTGGCTCATTCACTGTTCTTCGCACTCTTTGTCCTGAGTGCTAGAGCTGGTATCAGGAAGAACTTCGGGAACTGATCGAGCTTCCCTATTCCATCCTTACGTCCAGATTGTTGGAACAAGCCAGCTATGTGGAAAGTTTGTTGAACAATTCTTGAATGTTGTTTCGTTGTACTCCAGCTATAGTCCTACTACGTCGAAGCCCCATCACGTGTCCCAGGATTTGATTTAGGAATTATGTCAGTGGTGAAGCTTAAACAACAGTATTTATTGTGAGTCACCGGCATTGTGTAATGGTTAAAGCATCGGAAAGCTGGACTGCCGACCCAGGTTCAAATTTCGGGGAGTATTTGATTTGTTTAAATCTTTTTTCTATAAAAGGAACTTTACTTTTTCCCCTTGTACTTTAAATAATTGCTTCTTTTGATTCCTTTTGCGTTTTCCAACATTTTACTAAATTCTAGGGAATATTTAAGAAATGTCAGATACACGCAATGAAATCATTCCGAAAACAGTATTAACTAAACCGGACCTCTGCTGATTCATTTGCTACGCTGAGAGCTACACATGTTTGTGTCCGGAAGTTACCCTGGCGTCGTGAGAAAGCATGTGTAATGGGAAAATAACACATAAAAC
>JAGDQP010047250.1:0-15078 GCA_022664845.1 Lepisma saccharinum
TTTTCCACTTTCTTTTGTTTCTTTAACTCAACTTAAATTTATCTGCCAAGAATGAAGTGTTTTACTTTTTGTAATGATTAGCTAAAGTCAAAAAAATAATGATTGCCTTTAAACACTTCTCTAAAAAGGACTTAACAATTCTTTATTGCATTTACATTATACTCATAATCATATAACTCAAGGAAACGGCGCAATTGGTTGTCGAATCCGTTTTGGGTAAAGCGTAGTAGGACATAAGAAACGGTTACAGGGTGGAAGAAAAGACAATTGTAATTTTCAATGGCATTATTATTTGTAACTGTAACAATGAGATCATTTTTCATATAGAACCAAAATTTCCAGAGTAACATTTCCAGATTTATATGAAGAAAACACCTCGAATTCTATTTTAAATATCATCAATATGTGTCTGATTGTTCTGATAATAAGAAGAATGGAACATTCTTTCTCTCGTTTGACGATATCTTATCAAACATAACATTACTTGAGGAATCTCTTCATGTTCATATTCTATTTCTTGATATTTATGTAAGATGGTGTTCCTGAAGGAAGTGAACAGAAAGAATTTAACGAAAGTGTACTATCCCTATAAGGAAAGAATGTTAATTTCGTTTGTTTAATAATGTTCGTTGTTAGGGGCCGTTTATTTTCTCGGTCTGCTACAAGTGGTCGACAGATGTTTAGTCTAGGTGACAATTGTTCAACTGATGATAATTAGTCGACAAGAATCGTAAGTCGACACGACAATTGGTAATCACTACAATTGGTCGACAAGGGCAATTGGTCGTCAATGACGAATGGTCGACAACAACAACGAATGGTCCACAAAGACACTTTCCACTACTTAGAAACAGTGCCTTAGAAGCTGACGGGTTACAGTTATTGAAGGAAACAAATTTCTGGGCACTTTTCCTTGTTCTACATAAAAGAATTCAGCGAATCTGAGTTTTATATTGTAATTCTTCTGGCATACCTTTGTTATTAATTTATCTTGCATTGCGCGTTCTTTCCTTGAACCAAATAGTTGATTTGAATTTTGAACTAATATGTTATAGTTACTCAGATTATTTACTACGAACTGTTAGGTTAGTTCAAATCGAGCCACTTATAGCTCAGTTAGTGTTTTCTACGTTTCTTTATCGTAATAAGCGGACTTTACGTATTGAAGAGTGGTTAAATAAAAAAGGACTGGCTTATGAATCTAAGTCCTTCGCTTAATATGAAAGCCAACAAACTAATGAGCAGTTGAATTATTTGTATCTTTATATATATATATATACTCGCTTTGTTTCGCTGGGAGCGCTGCCCCCAGACCCCGGTAGAGGGCTTCGCCCCAACTTCAGTGCTTTTGAGAGGATGCGCCTCCTTTATCTTAACCAAAATCTCCCTGCAGCACTACACCACCATGGTTTCCATCTGCACCTTCCCACGGGGTGCTGCGCCCCGAAAGGGGAGGTTTGCCCCATTTATTGTAACCTACTCTTGATCATACACCTTCAAAGAAAATTTCGTTTCTCTACCTTCAATGATTTGAAAATTGGGCTTTTGGGGCGGCCATTTTGGATCCAAGTTGACGACTCTTTCAAAGTTTTCTTATATTGTCGTGACCTACTTTTGATGGTACAGCTTCAAGTAAAATTTCATTTATCCAGCTCAAACGGTGTGCAAAATGGGATTTTAGGTCCACAATTTTGGATCCAAGATGGCGTCTTTGGATACATCATGTAATATTTTAGTAGCATACAAGTGATAATGTATCTTGTTACCAAATTTTATACTTCTAGCTGCAGCCATTCAGGCTGTGTATTCTATACAACAATGGGATCGGCGGCGATTTTGGATCCAAGATGGTAACTGTTTCAACATTTCGTAATATTTTCTTGAACTACTAGTGACAATACACCTTTATGCCAATTTTTTTATATCTAGCTCAAACGATATGGAAAATAAATTTCTTGCTTCCCCCATTTTGGATCCAAGGTGGCGTCTTTCAATTCATTAGGTAACATTTTCACAATCAAACAGTGATGTTGTACCTTTATGGCAAATTTAATTTTAATAGCCCCAGCGGTTTAGACTATGTATTCTATACAATAATGGGTTCGGCGGCCATTTTGGATCCAAGATGGCGACCGAGTTTGTTCATTAACTTACTTGATCGAGCTATTAAGCCTAGAAATAACCTATAAAAATTTGGTTCAAATATCTTCAAAATTATGGCCGCTAGCGTGTTAATATATATATCAGGTAGATAGATAGATAGATAGATAGATAGATAGATAGATAGATAGATAGATATATAGATAGATAGATAGATATCGTACCGATCTCAATAGGTAGATTTTTCTTCGAAATCTACCTAAAACTTGGTGGCAAACAGATTGCCACCGAATGTTGTAAATTTTCCTAAGAAATGTTTTACAGTGTAGAACTTGGGAGATGGCTAGGGGTGGCAAAATTTTATCATTATAGGTTTAGTATTAAGAGTACAGTATATAGTGCGACAGTAAGAACTGGGAGGCAACTGCCCTCCCTCCACCCCAACCCCTTAATCATCGCCAGTGGTCAATATAAAATTAGATCTAGTATATTTTAGTGCAGGTTAAATGCAATGCTTAAAACATGGCGTAAAGTTTTAGTTCTTTTAAAAAAAAACTCCCTGGCACGAAGCTCCGAAGGGTTGAAGTCAGACAGCTGGCTCACAGTGGTCCAGTATCCTTCGAAACTACGACAAAATTTTATTTTTTGAAGTTAAGAAGAAAATGCTATATTGTGGTTACACATTTTATTTATGTAGCTTTACGTAGCTAATATGGTTCTTTATGCAGCTTTCTATTTGCGAGGATACTTGTATATTTTTCTTCATATGTTTCTTTATTTTAAAAAAATTGACTGGCAAATATCTATCTTTTTTTTGATGGGGTAACTATTCGAATCTAACGATGATAAACTCATATTCGTTAAAATAAAAAAAATATTTCCATTTACAATAACTTATTCACATCTAATGCTTAATTGGATAAAGTTTATATATATACATGTATATAATAAATCACAGCCATATTCAATCCACTAGTGGATGACGCCTCTCCCCGAAGGGAGGAGTTGGTCTACTGCTCCCACGCTGACCAGACGGGTTGGGAGAGGAGAGCCGAAGCTCTCACTCTGATCGCCACTGTCTTTTATTTACAGCAGCTCCCCAATTGTCCTCACGATGCTGGGTCAACACCGAAATCTTTGAGACCTCACCGGGAATCGAACCCGGGATCGGTACCGACGAGGCTGCGCAGGGGCTCTTATATATATCGCCACCTTTGATTACGAAATTTACACTGGATAAAATGAGACTTCATCGAAGTTTACACTAGAAAAATTGGCACGTATATCCTTAGCCAAATCCTGGATCTGCGCATATATATCACGGTACATTTGTCACATAACAATACCTGTGATGATTGCTTTAACAGTTCTCAATTGCGTTTAGGCTTTACTTAATAAATAAAATTTAAAAAAAATAAACAATTTGTGTTATGAGCAAGTTTAGCTACTTCTTGTGAAACAAGTTGGATAGGGCAAGCGTCTTTGAATTTTTAGATGTAAAAGAAAACAAGTTGGTTCCTATGAGAGTGATAATTTTACACGTGATATTTTGTTGTTGCGAATCATGTTCTAAGTTTAACAACGTTGTTGGTGATATTTAAACAGATTATTGTAGGAACATTATCATACATAGCAGAAATGTTTTGTGCATTTTAACTAACATGTTATGCTCATGCTTTAAAGAACTTAAAGACAGGAGGAGAGGAGTGAATGCTATACACAAGCATTACACTCAATTTGACACCAGCCATTTTGGGCGGAAAAGTTTTCATTGAACGATCATTAGCAAAGAACGAAAGTTGTTTTCTTTAGTTACAAAACAAATGTGTTAGCTTTTTTGTTTTTATGTAAGAGAAGGATCAACAGATTGTTAGTTACAATTGCGAAGCAAGCAATTTGTGTCCATGTGTCAAACATGATATATTCAGAAGAAGTCTTTAGTAAGCAAATGACACATACGCATCAAGAAACTGCATTTTCTAAGGTGGATACGTTAACAGAACCACACACGTATATATATACAAGTTAAACAAATAAATAATTTTCTGAATGTGTGATGTATTACTTTACTTATAACATCATCGGCTATGACTGGTTTCGTTTACAATGTGCCAATCAGCATAAAGCACTTAATCATAAATATGCTTTAATTTATATAAATACATATTTACAGCAATGTACAAATTGTTTTATTTTCACCAACGAATATATTGGCGTATGAATTAAAAATATCTATTTCATTTCCTCGGATCTACACTGAGTTGAAATTATCATTGTGGGGAACCAGAAAATATGTCGGCAACATACTTGTTTTCCCGTTCGCAAATCACCTTTGTTTTCCATAAATAACAGTAGACTACTCAGATGTAGAGATGTTTAAACATGCTGGTATTTGTCTGTAATCCAGCCCACTTTACGGAAAGAGTTCAAAAGATCTTTGTATACAAATTAAATGAAGTTCTATTAGAAGTCCCAAACCAATTTTAATTATTTCTTTTTGGTAATATTGAAGGTGATTCATTGAGAAAAGGAGCTGTATCCGCCACTGCTGATACTATGGTCAAAAAAGCCAACTTCCAATCACATTTGAATTACCCTCAAGCAGACCCACAAATTTATAGTTTAGCACAAATTCATTCTGATAGTTAGG
Source organism: Lepisma saccharinum (assembly GCA_022664845.1). Taxonomy (NCBI): domain Eukaryota; kingdom Metazoa; phylum Arthropoda; class Insecta; order Zygentoma; family Lepismatidae; genus Lepisma; species Lepisma saccharinum. The sequence goes on from JAGDQP010047250.1 coordinate 4,751, forward strand.
AAATAATTATGTCTCAGAACAAATCATAAAAGAAGTCTTAAAATATAGATTTAGCTAAAGAAGACGATCACTTGTTCTCTCGATGCTGAGTCAACACAGCAAATTGGTGAAGGTGAGCAACACAGCAACAAACCTATTTGCAATTTGGCTTGCCCAAAGACCCATTAGGTGAAGTCAAGGAACTACTACTTCAACAAAACAAAAATAAAGAAAAATCACTCAAGTTTCTTTTGGTTACTTCATTGTTGAAACATTTCTATAACATTAACGTCATAATGTCTATGACCAGCATTATCAGAGCGTAAATTTTGAGTAGCTGTTTTTTCTGTTGTTTCATTTCTGTCCTTCTTTTGTTTGTTGACAATGAATACGTTCAAAATCCTCCTGGTCATGAGTTCCATATGTATGTGTTCTTTACAGTTCAGTCACACAAGGAAGAATTACTACGACATCCTTGGTGTTCGTCCTAGTGCAACAGACAAAGAAATAAGAAAGGCATTCAGAAAGTTAGCCATACAGTACCACCCCGACAAGAACAAAAGCGAAAATGCCGAGAGTAAATTCAGGGAAATTGCTGAAGCTTATGAAGTGCTCAGTGACAAGAGCCGGAGGAAACAGTTGAATTTTTATAATAGTGGAGGAGAAGGTTATACTCATCACATGCATAGATACCACGATCTGGACGAGCTAAAAATTATGCATCTAAGTTTAGAAGAGTTATTACGCAAACTCCATGACATCGATGAGAATTTTGGTTGCTTATGGAAGAACCCATTTGTTCTATATCAATCCATGTTTGGAGATGGAACTTTCCCTTTTAAAAGCAGTGCAAACAAAAACAGATATAAGAGTCCACACAGGAAACAGAAACAGCAAGACAAATTTCACCCTCAATAGAAAAACGTAACGGTCTATCTGCTTCTCTTGGCTCTGTTTGATGTTGAGAATATTTGAATTATGTTTGCTTTAATAAAAACCGGAGTTAACATAGATGCATTTTATGTACAAAATACCATACTTTAAATATTCATTGCCATATTTCAGGTTAAATAGTATTGTTAAATTAAGTTCAATATTTATCTTACGTAATGTGGAACTCAGAAATACACGACTTCTTACTGCATTACGTCAAAAGTTGATTTATATGAAAATATCTAAGGAATTTGCATGATTCAATATTTACCAGAGTAATAAAGAATAAATTATTGGTGTGAGAAGAACAATATTTCTCCTCAAAATATTTACATTTCTGTAAAATTTCAGTAACTTAGTGTTTACCTTCCTGCACTGTATTGACATTTTGACTATGAATGGAAGATTAAAGGTGGTTTTCGATATAGTATGGCGTAAAAAGATGAAAAAGGAAACTATTGAGTTATTAATGTACCGAAGTAAAAGTAGTGTTCGGACAATTTTAGTTCTTTTTAATGTTATTAATAGTGAATGTCAAAAGTTACTCGTATTATCTAATATTACAACATCTTAGAGTAATAATGGAATATTTGAATCGTTTTGCTGTTATGGAGAAGCAATCATGTTTATATGATTATTTAACGAACTTCAGATACAGTCCTATTTCGGCCAATACACACTGGATATACGGCCATTCCAGGAAAATTCACAAGGTGATAATTTCGGTACCATTTTGTTAAATGCAAGTACTATGTATGTTATTCATATGTACTTCCAAGTAACGAGAACAAGTTTCGATTTTTTTAATCAACTGAGGGAAGAGATGGTGTGGGAAGGAGGAGGCCGTAATGAATTTTTTTAACATGGGATGTCTACCGCCTTTCTGAATAACTCGAGTCCGCTAAGAGATATTGTAATGAAATAAAAACAGTCCTTTTCTTTAAACTACAAGCTTCAATTGGAATCTTAGTTAATTCTGATAAGAGAAAGTTACAAGATAGGCCTATAGGCTTGAAAACGCGTATAGTATTGTATTTTGTGGAAACTTTGATCACCAAAAAGTGAACCTAAATTTTAGAGTAACACTTTCATTTGTTGTGCAAAATGCCTCCACTAAAAGTTAATTATATCCATATTATTAGATTTGAAATTTGATTTGATTTAGTGTTCTCGTTCTCGGTAAATAAAGTTTTCTGTAAACACAGCAATATGTGCAAAAGTTATTAAGTTCAAGGCCATTTATCTCAAAGGTTAATTTAAAAATCCAAATTTCTTACCCTAACCTATTTGGGTTTAATCCCAAAATTTCATTGTAGAACTTTGCACCATTTTTGATAAATGAATTTTCAAATATTGGTTTATGCTCCATTTTCAGGAATACTCATTACTCTACATAACCATTAAATCTCGTTTTGCAGTCCATTCAATCGTATTGGAATCTAAATCTGTCATACAATATTTTATGTTGCAAAAGGTTTGCTCAGCGAGTCATACATATGAAGACTACAGGCGGAAAAGGAGGTAAGTCATGTTTTTATAGTTCTAGACAACAGTGTGGAAGCTTTAAACTGTGGAAGTTTATGCCTTTTAATGAGACATAACTTCTCCAACACGAAATTACTCAGTGATTAGCCACCGTCTAGCTCCACAATTAAACCCACAAACTACAACTCTCAGGTTATATGAATTTGTCCTTAATTCCTACTAGGCCACTTTGTGACTTACCTCCTTTTCCCCCTGTATTCTTTATGTGTAAATTTGTTACACAATTCGACAATAAGTAATGTCATAAATCAATTCAATTCGATACTACGTTATGAAACGAATTAATCTAAGAGAAATTTATCATTACATTTCCTCAACGTCCATTTTTACAATTTTATAAACCATAGAGACACAGGCGACATAGTCATCGAACATTGCTGACTGCTAACATCCATCTAGTCGCACGATCTTTTCATACGACAAAAATATCATGTAAAGCTGCGTTAGAAACGCTTTCTGCTCTGTAATTAAGAGATCTTTATACAGAATTTGTAAAGCCAAAACCAGACATGAGAATAGGAATTCATACATTTGCTTCTCTTCGTTCAAAATAGTGTATGGAATAAGAGATGCAGACAGCTATATAGGCACTTCACATGCCCATAGAAAGGTGGCAATGGTTTGCAAAATATTTGATAAAAAATTGAATGATAAAAGACAGAAGAATGGTAATGCAGAGCAGTCATGTTCTCAAAAGAACACTTCATAAAATTAGCTTTCTTACAAGGATGTTTCAAAATCATACTCTACTTGTCGTATTCACATCTTTCTTTGGTACTGTGGTGGTAATATAACGTTTACCAAAGCGCTCACAAGCATTATTCAGCCCTAAATTCGGAAACACATCCCTCTAGATTGAAGTCTGTTGTAGCAACCACCGATCAGTTGATTTCAACATATCTTACCCTCTCCAGTTTTTATGTGTCTTCTTTTCCTTTTCGTTCGTGTTTTGTCGGTAATATGTTTTTATTCTTTAGCCGACTTCGGCTCACTTCAAAGTGTTTTATTGTCCAGATGTCAAAGAAGCCGAAACATTCCGGTTATCTCTTTCATTGTTGTATTGGTGGGATTTTATTCTTTATTGTTTCTTCATTTTATTACGAAATTATTCTTAGCATATTTTATTCCCTTATTTTCTTCAAAAAATTATTTTATTTTAAATATTCATAAATAAATTTAAAACTCGCTAAGAAAGTTAGGTGATTAGGTCACACCATGTGCAGTGATTATTTTCTACCGTTTTTCTTAAATAAATATAATCATCTGTGGTTCTAAGCCCCTTTTCTTCAGTGTGTATGAAAGTGATAAGGGAACTTTCAGGATGTCAGTGCTTTTTTTTCTAGTCGAAATATGAGTGAAGTGGAAATGTTCGCTTAGTTTGGCTTACATCGGGGGTCGGCTTACAATCAGGTATGGATGGTTAATGTCTTAAAAATTTTCATTCTCTCTCTGAAACCCAAGTCTGATTCTCCATATGTTTAGATAGCGAAATTACAGCACGTTAACATTGTTTCGAAAGCGTTGAATATTTTACCTTGCACTATAGTTGATACTACTTTTCAAATGCACGTTACTTTCCCTACTCAGCTTTTTGTTTGTTCATTTCGGAAATTGGTGTTGTTTAAATTGCATGAAATCTCTATTGCATGTCCGTTTTGTTAACCGTAAAAGTAATCGAATCACAATATTTTATTTCGATTAGAAGCAAAGTTCAAAACTCCTTCGTTCCTTTCGCAAACCGTAAGTCAGTACGCTTCATAGCAATTCGTTCTGTAAATTAATACCTAACCCGACTATAGTATAGCTTGACTGTATTATCAAATTAGAGGTTAGGTTGTGTTAAGTTCAAGAATGTAAAATACATACGAAATATTTGACAACGAATTTGGAATATAAAAGTTAAATGTCTGCTCAGTAGATAAAGTTATAATTAATTGTTTTCGTATGAAGAAATGTTATGCTTCGATAATTGTAGAAATTTTGTTTAACTGAACCAAAGTGTAAACTGTCTACCATATTTGGAAATTGAAAGTAACCTAATCCTTTTGAAAAACATGTGAGTGAAATCTTGTCTCTGCTCATAGGTAGAGCGTTTCTGTAAATCATGTAAATTGTAAAGATGTAAATAGTAAATGTTAATGTTAAATGATGTAAAGATGTAAATTTGCCATCTGATATGTGAAATCTTTAAAAACACGTTTTGATGTGCTGAAGATTCTCTTCAGAAACTTTCTTTTCCACGCAATTCAATAATCAGTCTTCTGCATTGCGTTCGTTATTCTTAAGCAAGAATGAATAATATTTTACCAGATATTCCTTCAGTTAAGGGTTTTATTAAGAAGTAGCTAGCCATCACTGTGGCATTTCTGTAAAGGTTCGCAACGTTTCGCTATTTCAGTCCACGAAGTGTTATTTCATGTGTATATGAGAAAGTACTTCAGATGAAGTTAAGTTTTGATATTTTGATTCGATGCTTCAGCAAACATTAGGGAATACTCTGATCAGTTGAGCTTTTCTAAATTTCGTGATTAATGTTATCTAGTGCGCGGCTGCGTTGAGCCTTGTACGTTTCAGAGGCCTAGTTGCGTTAAGTCACTAAAATAGCAAAATGGCGTTTTGTGTTCTGCTTTCGTGCGGGATGTTCTAGACTGCCTCTCCCTCTTCTTTTTGGGGCCCATTTTTACCTTCGTGTTGTAGCCTTCTACTTTTTGCCAACATTTCTGGGTTTTAGCACTTCTCTTTGGGCTTCTTCCATGCATGCTTCGTGGTTCGAGAGTAGTGTTCTGTCTTCGATGGTCCTAGGCTGAAGCAAGGCACCGATGGGTAGGTAGGTACCCGTCTTGTCTTCAGGTCCGATTGCGGTTCTTCTTTTTTGGTTTTGTGCCCTCTCCTGTGGCGTAATGCAGGTTTGTCTCCCAGGTAGGCTTTGCGACGTTATGAAGTTTTTCGTAAGCTCCCTGTCGGCAACAGGGCGCCGCTGGCCCCTTTGTTTGCTTTTCTGTCTACCTGCCTCTGTAGAGAAAGTACACTGTACTTAACTTCTTTCTAGCTATTGTACACTAAAGAATATCAGCTACTCCTAGCTCATGTAAACAGAAGCTTTTAAATATCCTAATTCATCACCCAACGGAAATCCGAAGAAAAACAGCTGATCTCAAATTCATGTACAAATTATCCAATGAAAAATTTAGATATGAACCTCTCTTGCCTTAATTTCATTTTCGCATTCCTATCCTACTACACCCACTGAAAGCACTCACTTATTTTATATAGTTCGGCATAAGCTTTCAATTATCCAGCGCTTAGTCTTACATAGGTTGCCCAAGTTTACAATGGTCTTCCTATGAACATTGATCTGTTAAGTACGGAAAATTTATTCAATTCAGCCGTGAGAAGTTCCTATGTTCCCGCTAACTAATCTTAACACTAGTTTTTTCTTGCTGTTGTTTATATTCATATTAAACATTTTCTTGTTACTTTTTCCATATTGTTAGAACATTCCAATGTAGCTAGGTAGATAGAATTTTGTCAAATAAATTTGTAACTTGCTTCAAATTTAAATAGAAAAGTTCAAATATCTACAGTAGTTTCTTGACATAAAAAAAATGATTTTTATATTATGTTCCACCGGAAATATTGGGCCTCCAGTATGCAAAAAATATATTTTTTTGAGTTTTCAACAATGCTTAAAAAATTAAGGAACCGCTCGTCAACCTTCGTATTCTGTATACCTTCAATATACTTTGATATGTAATACTGTACAAAACACAACTTTGATATTCAATTCTTTCCGTGCAAAAAAGCACAGTGCACAGTGAAAACCGGAATTCTTTCTATTTCAAGAATCGCATTTAGATACCATTTTGACCAGTTTGCTTACGTTTTAGACTTTTCATGCAAAGGATTAATGATCATGCAGACTTTTAAATGAAGAAATGTTTTTTGTTTGAATATGCTATGATAAACCAGTTCACAGCTACTACGTTTTCCGAAAACGTCTGCTAACACAATTTTTTACATATTCCACAATACAAAAATTGCCGACATTAATTAATTGGTTGGGATAAAAATCAAACAATACCCGCTTTTAACTATTCTTATATAAGAGATATAAATGTTAAAAAAATAATATTTTTGAAATGGTTCTATCAACCAAGGTGGACAATTTCAGATGGACTGACCTAGTAATGAGTGTTCCTGAAAATGACACATAATCCAGTATATGAAAATTCATTTCTCAAAAATTGGAAAAGGTACTGTGATGAAATTTTGGGATTAAACCCAAATATGTTAGGGCCCTTAATAGTAAAATAATTAGATTTTAAATTAATCTCCTTTTGAGATAAGTGACTTTGAACTTTATAAATTTTACACGCATTGCTGTGTTTAGATATTATTTACCAAAAACGAGAACACTTAATTTCAAATCCAATGATATGGACGAAATTAACTTTCAGTGGAACCAATTTGTACAAAAAATGAAAGGGTACTTGTACTTTAAAATTTAGGTTCACTCTTCGGTGATCAAAAATTGCAAAAAATACAAAAGTATTCGCATTCCCAAGCCTATATTTTGTAACTGTTTCCTATTAGAATTAAATAAAATTAGATTGAAGTTAAAACTTGTAGTTTAAAGAAAAAAACAGTTTTTGTTTCATTCCAAAATCTCTTGCCGAACACGAGTTATTCAAAAAAGCGGGTAGATGTCCCATGTTAAAACTTTCGTTATGATCTCCCCTTTCTCCTTCCATCTCTTTCCCCTGTTTAAGTAAACAAAATCGAAACTTGTTTGTGTTACTTTAAAGTACATGTGAATAACATAATATTTCCAGATTTTCTGAAAATTATGTGGCAACCTATTATTTAAGAATCTGGAGAAAATAATGACATTTTTACGAAAAATAACAATAAGAGAAGCATTGTGGATGGATTAGGTTTTAGCCTTGTTTAAGCTACCATTCCAGAATTTCCCTGGGAAGCTAGGGAAAATTTCAGTTAGGATGGCAAGCATCGAGAATCCAACCTGCCTTCTTCGGATTACAAGACGATTATATAATTACGGATTTTATTAGTAGGATGACTTTTCGTCCAAAGATATTTTGTCCACAAGACTTTTGGTCCAATGGGCTTTTCATTAACAAGACATTTTGTTTCATACGAAGTTGTCCAGAAGACATTTCGTTCATTCCACATAGAGAGAAATTTACGAAGAAAATGTACGTATTTTCTAGTCTTTTCTGGAACTTGGTGACTACTAGACTTTTCAACATTACGGAGAATGTTAAATTATATTGTAACGTTCCACGTTCCACGTGCCGCGCCACGTGCTCAGCATGTGTCGTTCATAATCAAAGTATAAACAAGATAGTAGTGTGTACTACATGTATGATACGAGTGTTACAACATAAACAATCAAGAGGAAACGTAAACAGCGCAGACGGCAAATTGAGTTTCATCAAGAAGCCACCGATGGAGCTACCGCCGATACGAAGGAGGGGTTAGCGACATCAGCAAATTTGGATCTATAAAACACCGATACACCAATGTAAACCATCACTTCCCCGGGTGATCACTTCTCTCCTCTTTCCTAGTACTCAGTTGCTTCGGACTGGTACGCTCCTTCAAACCTGTACACTCAGTTGCTGTCGGACTGGAGGGTTTCCTATCCTGCTCACTCTGTTGCTGTCGGACAGATGGACTACCTAATTGAACCTGTGCTCAGTTGCTGCGGACTGACACAAAATCCGGTACGGTACTCAGTTGCTGACGGACTGGTACCTTCCTTTCAGCACTCAGTTGCTGCGGACTGGTGCTATACCCAATCCTTATCTCTTCTACGAGGCCTACACCCAAGAAGAAGAAGCCAGAAAAGTTATATTATAACTTTTCAGTTTGTAAAATTACGTTGGTACGGGAGACTCTTTTTTTAATCTAAAGAACTTATATTATTTTTATAATAAAACTGGTGATGGGCAAAACTCATACCCCGTGTATCTTTGTCTCTACCTATATTTCCACAAACAACAGGTGTTCCCAAAGGAACATTACGTGGTGGAGTAATCGCTCATATATAGCGAATATCGCCGATTCCACTAAGCTAATTTACTAGTGGAAGACAAAGTAAAAAGGCCCAAGGTGTGCCAAAGCCCAGAAACCAGTAATAAGTACGAATTAACGGGACTAAAAACGGATATGTCAAGTGACCCCTATTTTTTTTTTAAGTATGAATTTTAAACTAGGACAAGTAACATTTAATGCCAGTAATTACTAGGTCAGGCAGTAGGACGGGCAGTCAGGATTCGGATACAGATAAAGTAAAATCTAACAAAAGCGATAAAATGGCGACAAATACATCTTTCCATCTACCACATTTAACTAAGTTTTCCGGTCGTATGAACGAGGACCCGGATAGATTTTTTATGTTATTCCGGCACATGGCAAGTTTACAATCGCGGGATGACGATAAGAAGAAACAGGTTTTGCCTATGTATCTACAAGATACTGCATTGGACATGGTATTTCAAATACAATCACAAAATATAATGGCCGATACAACATACAATCAATTGAAAGACAAATTAATGAGTCTAAGCAGACCTAAAATCCCGCATTACAAAGCAGAAATGGAAATTAACCTAATAAAGCAAGGTCAGGATGAAGCCATTGATACTTACTTCATAAGGAAATTGAGGGCTATTAGACACAACCTCCCTGAAGCTACGGAAGAAGAGAAAATTCATTTCCTCAGCTTAGGACTACAACAACATTTTTTGAAAAATATTGCTTTGGAAACGCATACCTCTGTAAGAGATCTTCAGAAACGTTTACATGCGCTGGAAAAGTTAAATGATTTATTCAAGAAAGAGAATTTGTGGAAAAAGTACAAGCTTTATACGCATTAGCGGATGGTAGTCAGCAGAGACAACCAACGATAAATTATGCTACTCAAGATCCTATAATCCCAAATTTTCCAACTATGAGTCAACAAATCCCAAATTTTCAGCCTCAAAGTAGTCAAAACCTTAATATCCAATCGGCAAATAATCTTTACCTAGTCAGTATCCTAGTTATCTGCAACCTGCACCACAACAACTAGCAAGTCAGCAACAACTACCACCAACAACATCAAAATCCTAATGTCCAAAGTAATGTCCTAACCAGTTACCAACATAGCCAACATCCTTTGATAGATTCTATAAATAAGCAATCACCTTCACGCTTTCCTGCCATGGCCAACTATCGCTCTAGTCATTTATTGTTAATTTTATTTATAATTATTGCTATCATATTGTACTGCAAATATTATCGCTTACAAAAATCGCCAAATTAATACAAATCGCCTAAATTATCTATTGCAGAAATAATGCCCATACTGGAAACTATGGTTGTCCTTAGCATATTGGCCTTAGTAATAGCAATTATTATTGTTTATTCGTGGTTTAAAATTCAATGGACTTTTATAACCAATCATGCAAAATCCCCGGACAGTCTATCACTTGACATGATTCCAGACATTACAGTGCCACCACTCATAACAGTGCAAACAAAGAACAAAAGTTCTCACCACAAATTATGGAACTGAATAGTGCCAGTTTACCGACATCAATCAGTGATCTTGTCTATAAGTATTGAACAATTGGATACACCTTGCTACCCTGAGGATAATGACGTCCTAAAGACCGAATCTGCTTGGATTAGCAAGAAATTGATATCCAAACATCAAAACTACGCAGCGTAAATGATATATAACCGACAGATGTATAGCTTTTATATATACATATATATATATATTGTTATAAGTGAATAGTGTAAATTATGGGGATGGAACGTTCTACGACAGAAGAATTAGAAATATAGTTTCCCAGATAACT
>JAGDQP010047251.1:0-15078 GCA_022664845.1 Lepisma saccharinum
ATATAGTTGCAGATTGACATTGTGCTTGAGTTTCCGTTACGGTGGCATCCCGCAAGAGCTTATCAAATTCCGTTTTAGAAATAAACCTCGGCAACCGACAGCACTGGCTTGATCCGGAAGTTATAAGTGTATATAAGAAATTGGAAGGAATCCTAGAGAGATTCCAAAATAGATTAAAGAAAGAGCAAGGAAGCTCAAATAAAGTAAATTCAACAGTCAAAGATAACGTGGAAAAACGAATGAGGCAGAGTGGGTAGTAGAGGAGGCCTGGAGAACCTAAATAAAAGTGGAAAGCTCTTTAAAAATTAAAAATGCTGACTATCCATTCCATTTCTGTCGTGAGACGTAAGGACGTCTGCAAAAGGCACTGATATATTACGGACATTTTGAACAATGTAGTGTATATTGTGGGTACAACATTTTTAGCCTTTTCTCAGTGACTAAGTTAATTTCGTACCCAGATAAAACATATTTCCTCACAACTACTGGAAAGTCTCCGAAAGTAATTTCTAGATATGTTCCTTGTCAAATCTATTTGTATTAAGGTCTATAATATTTTGTATAGGTAACTCCTAGAGTAATCGATAGCATAGCGCAAATCCACAAAAGGCCTGTAGAGTGATCACAATTTTAGCACGATTGCTCTTAAAAAAAATATGGACATTTGGGGTATTCCCCACAATTGGAGAATTCCACACTTATAAGCTCGGGACATTGTAGATTGCACAATAGTCAGCTCATGACTGTCGAGGAAGAGACTTTGTAGTGTACGTATTCTCTGCGCTGATTTATAAGTTTGTGTGTTATATTTGCAAAGCACCAGAATCATACTCGTATGGTAGGTTGTCCAGAAAACGTGACTAAAATGACCCTGTTTTAAAATAGCAGATTCGGTTCTTAAGATTTTATGAACAAGTGTTCATCATGAAGTTCCAAGCCATTGTGCACTATTAAAGTATAAAGCATTTTGTATGCATAGGTAGTTTTATTTCCTTTAGTCAATGGTGCTGACTCCAAGAGTTAATATATTTCTAATAATAGGCGTGTTGGGGCAATCGCAACATTACGTTGTGGAGTACTTCCGACCAATGGTATATTTCTACACTTTCTTCGCAAACATCTATGTGACACTCATGTCCCTCTTTACTTTTCATAGCATCGAGTTCTTCCACCCTTTGTTTGACTTTGCTTTTAGAGGTAATGAGGAATCCTAGAGATGCGATAAAATTTCTTTTAATGTTATTCTCTTTATAATAGTTTCATTTATAAAATCTGTCAGATTCCCTTTTTCACACCCAATGTCATTTCAATCTGAAGTGTTACTGAGTACATAGTAATAGTTGTCAATTATTTATATATATTTTTATTTGATGTAGTGGGGCAATCCTGACATTTCGCACTAGTATCATATAAACACCATCAGTTGCCAGACTATTTAGATGTGCAGTGCGAAACATATATTAAATTAGAGACAATGGGCTTTATGAGGACATGCGGAAATCTTATCTCAATGCTTCATATGTTTCCTAAGAAACGAAAATGTTTAGGGTATCGGGAATAGCCCAAATGAGGATACATAAGGTGAACGTAGGAAAGGCGTCGTAAAGAAGGAGCACAGCAGGGTAACAAACAAAGGGACCTTGAAGTCTAAACTGATCTAATAAAGAAAAGCTTTTTAATCCAAATTTCAGAGTTCAAGTGTAGAAACAAATTTGGTATTGTCTTTTGTTTTGTAGGCTTTCTGAATAACTGAGTGATTCTAGCGTTAGGGCGTTGATACAACATCGTGTAAACTTCATTCGTAATTTTGGACTTTACGGCGATTTGAGATCTTAAACTCTGCTATTGTTGTGGGAGAATGAAAAGGGAAAGTAGCGCTCAAGATCTCCCTTGGCTCCCCGTACCTGTCTAGAGAACCGAAAAAACATTGTGACGGATATTGCAACATTGGGTAATGCCCGAGACGTTATTTAGCAAGCAGGAGGGACCATTCACCCCCTACGTAGGAGAATATAAGCGCACTGAAACGTAAAAGAACTTGTTTAAAAACACAAGTAAAACCGACATAAAAGTACACTAAAAAGTAAAGAAAAATACGTTGTTTTTTTTTTTTAATTTTTTTTTTTTTTTTTTTTTTTGTAGGAGTTCGGAACCAAATTTATAACTACTTATAACGTGCTACGTAATGTAGGTTACGGAGTTTTAATTGCCCTTTATAATAATTAATTTGGTTTCGAGCTCATACAAAAAATCGAGAATGAGAAAATGATTTTAAGAAGTACTTTTAGTATTATTTATATTGCGTTTCTAAGGGTGTAGAAGTTGAGTAGTTTGCTCTGCCTTTTCGTTTAGAAGAGGTTGGAATAGTTGTGTTTCATTGTTCTGCTACACACATACTAGCTGGAATGTGCGATTTCAAGGTTTTGAAAATGAATGTACACTCCTCATTATGTACTGTTTTGTTAGACATTTCTAAGCAACTTATATAATTTTCTTACTTTACTAACTGCGTTTCTTGAACTGTTTTGTTTCTGATCATTATGTCCCAGGACAATATATTCTGTTGGACTATCTGATATTTTTGCATGTTGTACAATTGTTCTGTTGAGAATATATAGCTTTTTATAAAAAATTGTTTTATTTTTCTTTGGGTTTCTTTCGGTGACTTGTTAATTTTCTACACACTTGCTATGTTTGAGTGAGTGTAGTAAGCAGTTGCGTAAGGTACAGCAGTGTGCTTTTTCGGTTTTTTTTAAAAAATTGAATTCTTATGAGTATTAATTGGTCTCTTTTTTCTTCCTGGGCATTTCTGAGTCATTTGGCCCCGGATATGGCCGAGTTTGGTTTGTAGAAATGGCAAGGGGACAGGACAACACGCGTCATCGACGTCATATATAGAGAAGTTTTGTTTATTTGTTGTAATAACTATTCTTTTCGTTTGGAGTATTATCGCTATTTGTGCTAAGTATTGCAAGTAGACATTTTTATCAATATTGGCAGTTGCTACTACCTAAGTGATAGGTCATTTTAGGCCAGTATCAACCCTATCCGTTTTTTATACTTCTCCCTGGATGTAGATATATTTTTGTTATAGGTGAGAGAAATAACGTGACCTTAAGGGTATTTCTGATGTAGCTAGTAAACTATGGTCAGTAGAATTCCGAAACATCTTGTGTGAAAACGTTGCTTAAGTGCCGTACATATCAGCAGTGTGATATAATGTTTGGTGTACAATGAGGGCAGAAACAAAATACGAAAATTTCGTTACATGGTAGCGTAATCATGACATAAGTCCTAATAACCCCACCCTTTCCTCTTTCACCCTGAGCATTGCTCGATTATCAAAAAGGTGGCAAGGCAATACCCACATGTTTCTTATTAAGAAGTGAACTATTAAGGGCTTTTGAACAGCAATCAATTGTGGCTTAGCTTGAATGCTATTATGGCCTAGAACCGTCACATGAATAGGAGAGTGCTTCTTGTAAGAAAAATAATAAATTATCTCATTAGAAACAATCTTACTGCCAGTAGCAAAGACTTTATGCGGGGAGATATGTCTCTTATGTGTTATGAATATATTGTAGGAAAAATACAACACCAATCTTACCCTCAATGTAGGTACTTGTACCTGATGGAACATAACTTCACTTTCTCCTTTACAGGTTCTCAACCTATCATCCTTTTCCATAAGGGATTCAAGTAAGATACTATCAGTATTCCAATCTTTAGGGTTTATAATTTTAGTGTCTAGTACTACTTCAAGTTCAATGAGAAAACTTGGTTTTAGATTAAATTTAACAGGATGTATTATGGTTCTAGCTGGAAACTCTTCAAAACTGAACAAAAAAACTACTTTTATTCCCATCGAGATTTATCTTCAATTGGTAAGGAAGGAAATTAACTTTTATAATGCGTGGAGCTGTCATTCGACCAAAAACTTATTTCACTATTAATTGAACACAACTTCAACTTCAAAAATCTTAATAAATGAAAAGATACGTATATTGAATTCTGATTGCTTCTACCTTCAATTGATAAATTCTTACCTTCCCCTTTCTTATGAGTAGAAAAATGAAAACTAAAAACGAACTGACTTAATTCTATATTAATAATCGAGTTTTCTACTTGACTAATAACTGCACCCTTTGGCCTCAAGTATAGGAAAGTGCAATCTAACGAGTTCACGGAATCCATTCTTAACTCATGATGCTTCTCAAAAGTTTCAAATTCTGAACTTCACTGACGTGAATGATAATTGAGAAACTTAGACACACAAAAATGTTTCTTCTAGTTTCCTAGTTTGCTACCACACCAGAAACTACAAAAACAGTGACTACATTCACATCCACATTGATACCAAAGTAACACACTTCTTTCTAATTCCAGATGTTCCCAATTTCACTTTGAATTACCTTCTCAAGTAAACAAATACAACACACCAACAGCACTTACAGCAACTTCTCTCCTAGCTTAAAGAGAGATCACTTTCCAGCATAATCAGAACTGTGCATTGGAACATATGCTAACTTTCCTCTCTTTCGTGTAATCCAATGAATCACTTTGCAAACTATGTACTAAACTAGTGCTTTCTTTCTCTACACTCTTCCTTGTATTTTTTATGATTGAAAATATAATCCTGAATACAGGAATGTATTCAGGACCCATAAATCAGGACATTAGCTCGTAATTGAAATAATATAAATTTCGTAAGCACACATCGTAGCTTAACTTTTATAGTATGTACTTCACTAACAGCACTTGGATACTAACTGCCGACTCTTATGGTAGTTGACCCCAAGGAGAGTACATACTCTCCTTGAGTTAACCCGACATTCCCCAGATCGCGCCTTTTTCAGGGACGAACCAATCGAGTGGGAGTAACGTCACCACCAGTTCAAATTTAAGACTACAAAATAGTCAAGGGATCGGCCACATGGCCGCCATGTTTAAACACAAATAAAATATAAATTTGGTTGCAAACCAAAGCTTGGAGAAAACACTGATAAATTATATTAAAATGTAATTGTAAGATGTAACATAAGGTCTCTTCATCTTCAAACGGTTTTTCAAATGGAGTTTCAGACTCAATTAATACGTTAGACAATTCTAAAATATTAATGTTGACATTTCCCCATGTTGCCACAAAAAAAACAAGGTCTTTACTAAAGTACCTAAGAAGATCGTGCTATCCTTACCTGCCAACCAATCGCATTCTACCTCATAAAAATAATCTTTAATCTTTTAGCCAGACATCTGCCAAAATAATTCACACTCACAACCACATTCCCCTGTGTCTTATTTAATATTTATTTTCCATGAAGTAGAAAAAGAAAAGAAAAGAATTACGCTTGGTATTTCAGCGAACATTCGAAAACTTCGCAAATTCAGTTGACAATTAGGGCTCGTTCGGAAACTACGAACGAGTTTAACGCGTTAATCTCGTTCTCTCACGAAGCGTTCGGAAACCACTTTCGTGAAGTTCGTTCATTTGGTTAGCCGTTCGGAAAGTCACTCTCAGTTAATTTCTTTCGCGCACGAAACAAACTAGCTCTGACTTCGTGAACTTCGTTAAAATTAACATGGCCACCATCCGCATGATAAAGTTACCTCGTTTCGCATCATGTAATCTTATTTTGCTTCGTCTGGAGGTATAAAATTGTAGCCATGGCTGCTATTTCTGCAGTAGAGAACAATTTTGACACAACTAATGTACATAGCAGATTAATATAACGGTTTATCGTAAACAATTGATTTATCTTTACTTTCCCATATTTAACACTTTTTCGAGCTGTAGATTGCTGTTAGATATCACGATTGCCACTAGATAGCACCACCAGTAAAAGATGAAATTATTGAAGAATGCTTTTTCTAGAGGCTTTTTGAGTAAAAGAAAGAATAACGTCGTATAGTACAAAATTATCGCGTTTATGAAAGACACTCTCCAGTTCTGTGTATTATAACAGACTTTTCTAATGATTTCAGTTAAACGACAAGTTCTTGAAGAAAGGCATGCTGTTTTAGCTTTCATAAAGCCTGAATGCACCACGTTTTAATTTTAACCCGCAAGCAGCATTAGAGTCTTGTATAAGATGGAATTGAATTGAATTTTACTTCTGACCTTTAGACATCTAAGGCTGAGGGCGGTATAAGATGGACTATCAAGTATTTATTAAAATAGTTGTTTTGTCTGTCGGCCGGCCGAGCGGTCTGTGGCGATAGGCCATCGACTCGAAGGTCCCGGGTTCGAATTCCGGCATGTGTGTGGATTTTAACAGCTAAAGGCGAATCGTGACGGGCCGAAGTCCAAAGTTACTAAACTGACCCATATAAAAATAAAGTTAAAGCTGTTTGGTCTATATATTGGTTTCTCTTCTTGGCAATACAATTTGACTAAGACGTTAAATGTTAATTCCTTGCAATTTCTTTTAAATATTTTCTGTAATTGGAATATTTTTCTTGTCCCGTAAATGTGACTTAGTAGTTGGCGAAGTGATGGAAATTTTGAAGAATATAGAAATATGTAGGAACTTCAGCCAGATAATTCTTGTATGAAAGAGAATCTATTTATTCTACTGTTGACCAAATGCAACGAGTAGAATGCTAAGTTCGTTATACAAGTGTAGCAAATGAAATCTGAAGTGAATATAAGTTATTTCTCCAAAGAAAGGTCTTACATGTTGGTAAATAACGTTATTGTTGGAATTGAATCTCTCCAAGAAACTAACTTGCTTCGTATTTTGAGCCTCATGTCCCTACTTATAACCACACCTTCTATTTTCGTTTATTTCTTTGTTATGTATGCGAGTTGGTGTCTATCGTTATCCTGACAACGGTTTGGAGCGTTCGGAAATAACGAAGAAAACGAATTTCACGAAAATAATTTTCAGCGTTAAGATCATGCATTCCGTGAACTTCGTTATGTATTTCCGAACAAGCCCTTAGATTAATATTGTTTTACAATCAAGACCGTAAATGGGACTTCGAGCTGGTTCGACGTAAACCCACAAGTTTATACTTCATTCTCTTGGGCACTGAGTCCTGAAGCAATGTAAATACCTAACCTGACTCAGAGATGCCTTAAGGTGTAACAAAGAATAATTATATATTGGTCATGTTATCAGTTTTCAATCAGTAGGATCGCCAAAATTTAAATCTGCAAGAGTATCGCAATATCTTTGGATGGAAAATCTACGGCTGAGGTGGTTCAATGGTAGCGCAGTCACCTCGGGACTCGTAGAGTCGCTGGTTCGATCCTGGCTTAGGTGCTGTGAGTAATCTTATGAAAAACAAACATCGTGTGTGCAAGTGGGTTTTCTTCAGTTTCCTTCCACTTTCTTCATTGCAGAATTCATATCATCACTATGCATTCGGCCTGAACCAAATTTCCCTAAAGATGTGATTGATAATTAAGATAGCCGTTTTGTTGTAGGCTTTCAATCAATAAACGCGCCAAAATCCGACTCTCCCAGAGTACTGAAATAACATTCCATGTTAAAAATTAGGTTCTGTGATAAAGTAGTGTCACCGATCGGTCCCTGCTCATGCGCTATGTGCTTAGTGATAAACAAACACCGCGTGTATGCATTTTCTTGGGACTTTCCCGTTTCCTTCCCTTATCCCAACATCTTCCACTCACTCTCAAAGTTGTCTAAAAGACTTAAAATTAATTTCAAAATGGAAAAAAGTAAGCAATTAACGGATCTGGTGCTTTCAAAATCACATGATTAACAAAGCTCGGAAAATCAACAGAGTAGTATCCGGATCTACAATATGTTTCTCTCTAGCTGAATTCCAAGAATGTCATGTCTTAATAAGGCAACTGCAAGACAGCTAAAGGACCTATCCCTTTCAATTACCACAGTGAATTTTTATTAATGTCCTAAACAAGCTTCTGAGCTTCTAAGGAGGGAACCTACAGTTTTTGGTAAAGTGGGTTACGAACCACCCCGTTCAATAGACCCAGGCGGGAATTGAGCCCGTGGCCAGGTGTACAGTTCAATTACCCGAATAATAATAGCCGGATATATTCGCGAAGCTCTACTTATATTTGAAATGTACGTACTTTCTATTCAAACGCAAATGTAAATGATAAGTTTAAACAATTAAAAGAGGATCTGTCGCTATGACATGTAGATATTTCTAATCGTTCAATTTCTTAACGTATATGAGTTATTTAAAAAAAGTAATAATAATAATAACCGTGCGAATATAAGATTATTTTATTACAATCAGAAAAGCCAGGAGCTTTGCTTTGTTTTCCTTTGGTACGCTTCGTTTTGATTTTTTTTACAAACTTATCGTTTTTTCAGCAGATATTTAAATACGTATAACCTCAACCGATTGATTCCATGCATTTTCTCAGCTTATTTGAAGAAGTCGGTTATCACTAGATTCCTTTAAAGCACTTGAGTGTAAATGTATAATTATGACAACTGTACGCTGTTGCCGTCCTACGGATTGATATTTTCGTGTGTCTGTGCTATTTTTCTTTTAATTCCAGCACTATTTTCCATTATAATCAGTTAATGTTTACTTGAAAAGCAAATTTGTACCCTTTTCCATATAATTATTAGTGAACGAAGATAGTCATTCCGGGCCATAGTCATTCTACACGATTATTTGTTCAACCAAGAATGGTACGGAAGATAGGACTGTTGTGTGATTCATTGGTTGTCATATGTTCACATTAAGACGCATAGTGCCGTTTTCGTATGGAAGGAAAATGTACAAGAAGTGAAAAGACGTTATTATTCTACCGCCAATACTTGTGAAACACCTGATATTGTCAATTTTTAAACACTACGGTTATTGTTTACGTGTTTCTCTAAGAATAAAGTTGCAATTAGATACGTCACAAATTTAAATTTGAATGTATTTTAAGGTTTTTGGGTGTTTATGGCTCAGGACGTATGCATGATGATGGGATAAATTGGTGGAATGAAGAAAGTGGGAGGAAAAGGGAGCACCTCTCGTGAACTCACGCACACGATGTTTGTCGACCACAAAAAGCATATAGCATAAGCAGGGATCTATCCGACGACCACTAGCACCAGAGGTAAGCGCTGTACCAACTGAGTCACCATGACCCTAGATATATTACGACTTTAAAATATATTTTTCTGACAATTACTAGTAGATATGCAAATAGCAACAAAAATGTACTCACGAATGTAATTCCGAACAAACCGCAATAGCGTATTTTCTGAACGAAAATTTAAAGCAAATTGACTTGCTTCTTCCAGAGGAAAATATTCAAATTAATTGCGACCTCATCAATTCGTGCATGACTGGTTCTCGGCCAGTTCCAGAATTACATAATCTTATACTGGTAGTTTTATTTATTCCTTTAAATAGATTTCTACCTTACCTTTCGGAACTACAACTTAAAGACAACTTATTTTACGCATCAAGAAATCTGATATATGAATGAGACGGGCCGGCACCAGGTCTTCCGAAACCGAATAAAGGGTTGACAAAAGTTGTTCAATCTTTCCGTCTCGCTTAAATCAGATCTTCACATGTGCTGAAGTATCATCTTTTGTTCCTATAGAAGGGGTAAGACCAAAGTCACCAAACATCTTATATCTTTCTAAGGAAAAAGGTGTGGTTCTTCTATATTTTATATCCTACAAAAATTCCACTTCAGCTGAAAACACATATATATATTGTTTCCTGTTTCATCCTTGCAGGTATCTCATAAACTCTTGTTTCCATTTTTTTTAATAAATTACGTTAGCTCCAGTAAATCAGAAATGTAATACGACGAATGTTGTCAACAAACTAGTAGTATCAACTACAGCTTCCGATATCATCAGGTGCACTTGCACCAGACTGCCATCAAGTTTTTAAGATTCAATTATTTTCAGCTCAGTGAATATAAATCTTACATTACCTCATTTTTCCAGTCATTATTTATTCTCCATCCCATCGAATTCGTCAGTAAAAGGAGAAGTCTGTTCCCTAAAACCGTCACAAAAATATCTAATTTTTTAATGAAGTTGTTCAATGTTTCTCCCCAGGTGACACTACGGCTGTGATATATTTCCTATATCAGTCTGGTTATTTCCATCACTACATATTGTAATGCTGATATATAAACTTCAGGCATGGATGGCAGTATTCAGTGTTACTTAAATATATTAATTCCATTTACTTCTTTGAACATCATATAGTAAAAGAGAGTTGAGTTAGATTTAGATATGCACTTTCTATCATAAGGGAAGATTAGTTCCTTAGGCTACGTCTGGGAAGGAACGATTGACGGCTCTACAAAGTCATACTTTAATATCGCATTCAATTTCTTGCGTGACTGCATTTTGAATTGAAGGGTTGAGGCGGCTGCGTATGGACACAAAGACCGTAATGCCGTATGGGAGAGGTTTGTGTTAGGTTATAAGCATGAGAACTGAAACGCAGATTCCGGGGCATCTACATTCCTGAATAGATTTACGTATGGTAATGCTGGCTTAATATGACTTATCCATTTTGTTCAACACCGTAAAAAGTTTTTTACGAAAATGAGATAGCCTAGTTTCTTATTGCAAAACACTTAAGATATTAACGCGTTCAAAGATTATGAACTAACATGTTAAAAGAATTTGGAAATTCTGTTTGAAAGGTATATAGCAACACCGAAATTAGGTACGTGCATATACATATATTACCATTATTTTTAATGTATGATCAGTCGTCGCTTTTTAGTGGATAGTGCGATTTCAATTATGTCTTGTTTTCAAATAGATATAGAACTAACTCCAAAGAAAAACATTAAAAAGTAATATTTTCAATTCCTTTAATTCCACATGTTTGAATCACGGACCAAAATAAAAACTACTGAAAAACAAGTTACTACTTACAACTTACTAAGTCTATTGTAACAACGCATACCTTGCTACAAAGCTTAGTAAGTTTTTGAGTTATCTAATAATAAGATACTTACTTCAAGGATTTGACATTATAAAATATTACTCTTAAACCTTTTATTCACTTCTTTGTAGTCGGTTCTATTTCTTTTTTAAAGTCTTTATTAAACAATTTAATTAAATATAATTATTCTTAGATCTTGCTATTTTTATGCACAGAATGAAATATACTGTAAACTTACCCTAAAATAAGGGTGCAACTATACCGTAACTAACTGGCCTTGCGTCATCTCCTACAACTTTTATTTTCGCAAGCCCATTTAGTCACGACACCTGTGCGCCCCCTGTACCACGGGGATTTTAATTACGCCCCTGGGTGCAATTATTACGCAATGGCCACCAATATGCGAAACGGGAATTATTTTTGAAAGTCATTTATTAAATTTTGACTGTTATTAGTACATATAAAATTACAAAAAAAGACATTGCAAGAAAATAGCATAGGTTATTATTAATTAACATTTACATAAGTTCAATTTGGTTCTAATTAATTAACGTTTTCTTCGGTCTTTGTACGCTTTTGACTCCTTCGAAGAACCCGCCAAAATTGAAGTGTGAGACCTCTTGCAAAAATCCAAGCTGCATCCCTGCTCCTCTACCTATTTTACAATATCTGTTATGCCGTCATTTTTTTTACCTTGTACTCTGATTCAATTATAGGATTCTCATAAATCTTTGAGTTTTTCCTTCCATGCCTGTCTTCTTCAAGGAAGCAATACATTTTGCTGTTTGAGTTGATCAAATACCTTCTCTAAATCAATATTTTCCTTCAGGCTCGCCGAAAGCTATAAACTGTAGGAGCTCACGGAAAAATTACTGAGGAAGGGATTCAAGAGTGAGGATTAATTATTATTTTACTTCTGATTAATATTTGATTTGCTTGCAACAGTGCTCGAAGCGGGGGCCACGAGGGTCATGGAGTTCATTGCCTCTTTCAATAGACAATTGTCACTACTAGGTGCAAGCGTACCCTTACTTTTCTAGCATACTTCTCTTAGCGCTCCCTTGCCTTTTCTAATCCACTTCGAGCACTGGCTGACAAGAAAATTCCAGGAGGCCGTCCCCACTAAAGCTCCCTGACAGCACGTCTGGATGATGTTAATAGAGGAAACTAGGTTTGAGAATATCCCCAAAATTATTAATTTATTGATTCTACTTTTGTTTTTGAGTTGCTGCATGATACTTCCTTCCACAAAGTTTCTCTAGAGTGAAGCAACTTGTACTCTTACGTGTGGTATTGGGGGGAGGCTCATCAGACAATTTCCATAATATGTCTCATGTTCGGGAGTATCTTCCATTGTCTCCGGTTAATATACCATCACCCCCAAAAGAAACATTGATTCTACCGAGTCCGTATAGCTCAGTTGGTGGAGTGTTGTGTTTGCAGTCGATAGGTCGTGGAAACGATTCCAATTGCCGCCCAACCTGACTGGTTTCTTCAGGGGCTTTTTTGTCCCTGTAGGAAAGCTCCGAGATGAAAACTTCAACCAAGGCGCTCTTCGATTTCCTCCTACCATCCTCGTTCCTACCCTATTCCGATCTAAAGGCAATGGTGTGCTTCTAATAATTTAACAAGGTGCACGCAAGTTACTTCACAAGTCACACGTCACAAGTCCTAAATGCACAGAAATAGAAATCCATCATGTATAGTCTTGTAAAAGAAAAGACAAAATCTTCTGTGAATTTTTTTCATGTTTTTCCTGTTCTTTTTCATGATTTTTATTTTATTTTTATTTATTTTTTACAAGCAAGTGATTTAATGCTTTACACTGCAGATATTCAATGAAATCAGCAGTATTTTATTTAAATTTTCACCCATTCTTCCCAATTTACTATTGCATTGTTTTCCTGCAGTCTTACGAGGCAAGTGATGGGATTATTTATGCATTCACTGCCATATTGCTATACTTCCTGTATCTCACCCTGACAAATATAAGGAATTGACTAAATACTAATGGACTGTAGTTTTGGAATAGTTTGTAATACAATACTAATAAACCTCCAGGTAACCGAAGAAACATTTTGAATTATAGGAAGAATTTAAGTTCGTAGATATAGTACAACTTCGAAGACATCTTTATTATAAACTAAAGAACTATGAATTCTTACCGAAATATGCTCTTATTCCGTATATATAAGACGCTAATTTCTAATTACGGTATTATTCAAGGAAGATATCTATTTTTGATCATAATTATCGTTCGCAAAGCTCAATTATGTTTAGCTCAAAATTCCGGGGAATAACCTGCTTCTATTCAAGGTCAGATATACATGTTTGCGTTTACTAGTACATTGTGTTTCACCATAAAAGGTCCATGCCATTGATCAATCATGATCCGGACTCCAAGTCTCGTACCATAGTGTGAAAATATATAGATAGAGACAGTGTAACAAAAATATTTTTTGTCATATGCATACTTCAAACGAGTTGTATAAAATCATAATGAATACTCCTGTAAACAAGCAACTACATATAGGTTTCTTCTAATGAGTTTGTTGTAATATTGCTCTGAGTATTTTTTTAAAAGTATATAACATGGCCACGTGCCGCGGCAACGCCACTCCTTTTTTGAAAATATAGGAATAGCTATTATCACGTAATAGTATGGAGACCATTTGTGTCAACGCTGACAACTGGGTGTCTGGGGACAATAAACAACCATGGCATGTTTTGTGTCGGATATATATACTCAAAGCTTGGTGCGGATACGTAGAACTGAATGGAAGAAGTAAATATTTAATTTTTAAAACTGACTGGCAAAACTGTTAAGTGTGGAACCTGAAGTACCTCAATGACGCGTCGCACCACGTAAACACAAAGTTTGGTCCTAATAAGTTCAACGATGTGGAAGCAATTAAATATTTTGTTTTCTGGAATGTGTGGCAACACTGACAACTGCGGAGTCGGAAGTACCCACGTGAACTGTCCCAGTACCTAATGCACATGTCAAATTTTGTGTAAATAAATACGTCCAACGGTAACAAATATTAAATCTAGATCTTGTTAATCTTTTCTACTTTCTAGGACATTCTACATGAATAAAAGAGCGATCTTGTCACTAGAGGCCTAGAAACCATTATACGTTGCAGCATTCGCCGAGGGGTCGGTATTCATGCAGTGCCGCAGGACAATACTTCCGTGTGCGTCCATGTAAATTGTAGAAAGTCGTACACTTGAGAAAGTACCAATGCTCCCGCATGTGCTTCACAAGCATCACATCCTGAAGCTAAGACTAAAATCGCAAGAATGCTCAGATTTTAAAGTGAATTGTTTATTTTGTGGACACGACTGTACTTATACTGTCAAGAGTAAGGAAACCATGAAATTGAAATAATCTGTGAAAATTAGTCTGTAGCGTAAGTTACAGCTAGGGAGACAGCATATTTAAGGATTTTATAATCCTCAATTCGCTTGCTTTTCCTTGAACTAAGTATGTTTTATGTTCTTATACGATTCCGTAAACGATATTTGTATTATTTTTATATATTAATTAATATTTCTAGCAAGGCGATATATACTCAAAGTTCTTCATATGAGAAAGATCAACAACCTGGCGCCTGCTTATAGCAATTTTTGTACTTACTGAACGTCAGTTTATTTTCCTGCAAAACAAGCAACGTGTGTGTGGAATAGGTACAGAGAATGAACATATCTAGTTTCCTCAGTTACAGTGAAGGATTGTGTTAGGTTTGGCTATTATGCCGGATACACTATGCCAGATGCTAAAGCAGTTTAAATTATACTACGTTTAGCATAAGTGTGGTAGGAATGGCAACGCTGCTTCAGATAAGTATGATCACATTGTTCGTAAGAATATATGACTAAATTTAACATGGAAGAAATGTAACACAAGTAACGGCATGATTACGTTTGTACAAAATATATTTATTCGATTAGATAAAATTATGCAGTGGTAGTTTTGTTTTAAAATAACATCTCTCCCCAAACATATTATTGCAAAAATAAAAACATCACTTCATATAGAATGGCTAGCATCCTTTTGGATACTACAGAAATAAAAACATATGTATCATTCCCAATCTGTTCAAACAATTATTGATTGAAAATAGGAAACATTGGCTTGCTAGAAGGATAAACACAGATAAGACACAGATCTGTCAGGAAGATCTTAAATGTAGACTTCGATACCAACAT
>JAGDQP010047254.1:0-10887 GCA_022664845.1 Lepisma saccharinum
GTAAGTTACCATTTCTTTTATAATAGTATGCCTTTTTTTGTTTCCGGATATAAAGAGTTTCTACGAATCACTATCCATATGTTGATTACCAGTGTTCATGTATCGTCGTTAATATGACGACCACCATACCTGGAATGAAAGTATCTTTAAAAATGGGAATTGAAATGTATGCAAGAGGATACTCGCACGTACCCTTTTGAAAATTCTTGCAGATTCATTTTTTTTGTAAATATTTATTGCTTGCTACTGGAAAACGGAGAAGAAAAATAATTTACTAATTAAACTTCCATTTTACATATTACGATTTCTTTAAACACTTTAAACCTAATTATACCAGTAATAGCCCGTATTTCGTTAAGAATATCCATGGTAGGGTATCATAACTGTTTCCGGTCTTAGATAGGGAAAATCTAAGAAGGCGTACTCAAGAACATAGGGTTACTCGTAAACCTTCTGAGCCTTTGTATCTAACGCTAAGAAGAAACAGTTTAACTATATACCCCGGTCATACCTGTATAATAACTCAGCAAGCAGCACCAGCAATATTTCGTTTACAAACTTGTAGGGAGGAGTTAATTCATCTGATCCTCAGCTAAGACAGACAGTAGCTAAAGACAAACATTACATAAGTTACGGTAATACGCAGGGCACGGGATTCTATGTCCTATAAAAGTGTAAAATATGTATGTATATATGTCAAACAGATTTTAAAATATGTCTAAAAGTTTTAAAATGTTTCAAAAATAAAAAAACAGTGAATATCAAACATATGCGAAGCAGAACTTCCATTTTTTCATCTGCAATTGAATTCTGGGTTTTCCACGCAATATCAAGAAAGTTCTGATGGCGTATTGAATGAAATTAGATTCTTTCAACTGAGGATGTGTGGAGAAACATTGGAAAAATCGTGGCATTTACTGCGTCCTTTTCCCCAGTTGTATTTACTATTTTGCCACATTTTACCTATTTGTTGGAAGTGTTGGTTAATTTTCCATTCTATAGCTAACTTTATGGCTGATGAAACTCACTAGGTCATCTCCGTAGTAACAAACGTTGGCATTGGATTCTATCCTGGGCAAGATCAAGCCAGTTTTCATCATCAAAACCTACTTCTCGAAGATGCCTTCTAATGTCGTACCAACGACGTCTCGGTCTTCGCAACGCGACGGTCTCTTTCCATCCGGGTTTCCAAGAGGATAGAATCTTGGTTTTTTCCCATCCGAGCTACATGGCCTATCCACCATAGTCGTCGCGATTTTATTATTCAAACATCATCTAGTGAATCGTGCAGTTCTTCATTATGCAGTCTCCTCCAGTCATTTCGGACGGTATATCTTTCTAAAAACATTATTTTCAAATACTCGTAATTCATGTTCAACGTATTACAGGCAGAATAACCATTCTGTATACTTTCAATTTCCTTTATATTAATCGCGATGCTAGGAGTTTTTGGAATGAATAGGCACCTGCGTTTCCTGATACTAGGCGACCTTTATTTCTTCCCTGGCCTCGTTTTCGCATGTTACGTATGCTACCAAGTATTTAAATTTGTTTATTTTCTCTATGTTCTTATTCTTAATTATAATGTATTTATTCCCTGTGTTTCGGCTTCTTATTATGTATTTTGTTTTATCTATATTTACTTTAGACCTATCTGATTGCACCCTTCTACTAAGATATCGGTGTTGCTTTCTGCTGCACCCATATCGTCCTCTATTAACTCTACGTCATACGCTTATACGAAGAGTTGCTTAAACAATTCAATCTTGGTCCCTTCTATCCTTTTCATTTTTAAAATCGCATATTCTAACGCAAAGTTAAACAATAGTGGTCATAGACATTGCCTTGGTTCATATCGTCACGAATCTCGAAACTATTTGACATATTATTACCCATCCTTATTCTGCTTATGAGGTCGGTGAGACACATCTTCACTAGTTGAAAATGTTTTCTCGGAATTGAAAATCGTATCGAGATACTATGTACTTTTTTCATTTCAATAGAAACATATGCTTTCTTAAAATCAGTGATTAGCTGATGAACAGTATTCCATTGTATTCTCATTTCTTCTCCAAAATTTGTCTCAAGGCGAAAATTCGGTCCAACATGGATCTATTTCTTCCAAACCTTCTCTGTTCATCTCCAATTATTTCATCTACGTGTACATTTAAGCGTGTTAACAGACTATTAATATTTTGTAACATGTTCGAAGTAACGAGATTCTGCTGTCATTATTAAAAATCGGAACTATTATTGAGATTTTACATTCTTTTGGAAGCTACTCCTTTCTCCATATTGCAACATATCATTTTACGCAGTGCCTTGATTCGTGCGATTCCTCCACCTTTAATAAATTCGGCTGGAATATTGAATATTCCTAGTGATTTGAATTTTTCAGTTTATTTATCGACATTTCCATCTCGATCTCACTAAGTTCGAGTATCCACGGTTCTACGGTATGTATTTCAAATTTCTCTGTTCCCCATTGTGTACATTAAGAAGTTTGTCCAAGTAACATTTCCACACATTGACAATAGTCGGATCCGCCTGAAGATCTCCACGTTCACTTTTAATCATTCCTAACCTCGACTGCTAACCTTTTCTTAACGCGTTTAGCCCTTTGTATAGATTTCGTATGTTATATGTATAGCCGTTTTCCTCTATCTCTGAATCTCCTGCTTCAGATATTCTCGATTTTTTCTTCTGAGCCCGCGTGTGGCGTTGCGTTTCACGTTACTGTATTCGTTGGTATTTACTTTGCTTTTATGCTTTTATTACTTGGCCATCGCTGCCTTGCATATGTTCGTTCCTCTAGAATCTTAAACCATTCATCATCAAAATAAGGTTTGCTTTTCTGCTGTTTTTCTCACCTTCGCTTTGGTTTTTAGTGTATCATGAATTGCCTTCCACATCCTGCAGTAATTTCATTATTAACATCATTTTTATTATTACTCGAGTCGGCTAATATTTTGAACCTATTTGAGAGTCCGTGTTGGTAATCTGCTTTTACGTTCGGATTATTTAATCGTTTATCTTGGAATTTAAGTTGTTTTTGATCTGTTGCTTTCTCTGTTCGCGATGCATAACTTTTCCCTTAGTTTTGTGATAGCTCCTCTATAAGACCTAATGTCCATCATGTTGGTGTTTCTTCGTCTATATATTAATACATGATCGATCTGATTGAGAATTTTGCCATCTGGAGATTCACATGTGTATTTGTGTATGTCTTTGTGTTGAATGTATGTGCTCTTCACCAGTAGGTTTTTCGAAATCGCGAAAATTAACAAACTTTCTCCATTGTTGGTCTTTTCGTGAAGGCAGAATTTGTCTATCGTAGGTCTATAGTATTCTTCCTTGCCTATTTTTCGTTGAAATCACGTAATAAATTTTCGAATTATACTTCGGTAATCGGTTAAACAACCTTTCTAGTTCATCGTAGAATACATCTTTGTCGTTCCTATCAGCCTTCTCGGTCGAGGCATAGAAATTTATTAAAACCAGGTTGCACCCTCTGGTATTTGCTTATCGTATCGTAGCGTACGATAGTCTGTCGTTTACAAACTATATATTCGGAACCGGCGGAGAGATACTGTTCTTAATTAGGAATCCTGTTCCGAAAGTGTATGACTGAGTTCCCCCGTAGCAGAAAGTGTATTTTTCCTGTCGAATACTATCTTGACCCCCCCCCCCCTGGACTTCTTGTATTGCTAATATGTCCAACTTGTACTTCTTGTACCACCACTTGAAAAGCTCTTGTCTTGTATAACGTTCGTACGTTCCAGTTTGTTATTCTAAGATATTTCCTAATCATGTTCTTGGACATGTCCATCTCATGTTCATGTTCATGCCCCTTAAAGCAGTTCCCACCCGGAGATTCGAATGAGGAACTAGTCTACGTCCGGAATATTTTATCCCAGGATAATCCATGAACCATCTGTTACTATTTCTTGACATAATTAGCAGTGTAGGGTTGTCAGCTCTCCGACCTCGCTGTAATGTTAACATTCAAGATGTCGTGTTTTTTCCACCTCTGAGCCTTGTCAATGTCATTCATCTTGAACCTTACGATGGTATGGTGAAGCTGCTTCCCTTCACCATGATATGTTTGTTCGGAGTTATCTTCTCCTGAAAGACAAAAGTACTGGTTTTGGTCAGCCCCACCACATCTGGTCGGCATTCCACTATCTGCCACCTGGGAAGACGCGTGGTGGGAGAGCAGTAATTCCAACCCGGAATTTTCAAATTTATATAAAATAAAACAGATTTTTCTCAACAAATTACTCTGTTCAATCTGCATACAAAATCTTTGTTTAACCATAGGAATCCGCTTTAAAAATTGTAACGTTAAGTCCGTATGGGGTTAGAAGAGACCCCACACTAATTTACTAACCATAATATTTGTTTACTTATTTAGTTCACTTTTTTCGAGTTTGTTCACAATTCCAAAATAATTATAATAAGATAAAAATGGGTAGAAATTATATATTTTTTATATTAATTACAATGTAATACAGTACAACTAAATCCACATAATAACACAACACGAAATCTTACCACAAAACCACAGGAGACAGTCAGTTTCGGAATAAATGACGCGCACGAGGTCGTCATCTTGCACATGTGACCTCTCTGGCTTAATACATAACACGTGTACTGTAAATACAATGGCCAACCCACAGTTTGTAATGTCGTATTGTGGTCTAGTGGTAAGGCGTTATCTTGCTGAGTAAAACACCTCGATTCGAATCTTGTTTTTTTCTTTCACAATATATTTTTGTATGTTCATATTTATTATTAATAATAGCTGTTTTCCGTAGATTATCTTAAATTAGTGACCATATGTTAGGTTAGTGGAGATTAATTAAGGTTAGGTGCGGTTATGTATCTTTACACTTTTTGCTCCGTGCACGACGCAATATGATTTACGGATAGCAATTCTCGATTGCTGTACAGTTAGCACGGTTGCCAGACCCAAAATTCTATTTATAGAACAAGGGAAAAGAAATATTGCGTATGTTTTAGGAAGTACTGCGAAGTCCTCTTGGGGTCCTTTTAGACCCAGTACGCAGTTGCTTATAAATAACATCATTTTTCCTTAATATAATGCTACTTTTGCATAGAAACTGAAATATACTACATAGTAAACTCTCCAAAGCAAAGTCACAAGCTACCGCTAGAACAGAAGTAATATTCTCAGAAATAAAATAAAAAAATATAATGTTGGAGTCAGAAAAGACCCTTCCCCCAGCGGACAACTAGTATTAAACATGTTGCTGACACAGGGAAAATGTTTAAAAGAATGATAGTACGTAGGCATACAAACGAAGGAAGTTCAAAAATGTTTAATTTTGCTAACCTCAAACCATGGAGTGAGAAACGAAAAATCTATTCCTTGAAACTTTGCCTGTTATCTACCAGCGGTGCCTTGCAGCATGAGAATGTACGTTCCAGGCAGCGCGATGTAACTGAAGGAAATCTTAAAACAATGCTACATTCGAAGTGTCAGAGAAAAAAAGAATGTCATTTTTCGGGTTATGTGCTTTTCTGTTGATGAAATGCCCTACTATTGTACAGGTTATTCCTTCCGTGCTGAAACGTTGAACTGTCCATGGAAAAAGCGGCCAAACAATTTGCGAACTCATTAAAGGTTTTTAATATTTAAACACGTTTTTCTCGGAAAAGCATTCTTCTGATATTTTCTTTTTTTCCTCACCCTTCATCTGCAGGTGTTAAATCTACCTCACCACTTTCCAGAGTTGATCTTCCGTCACCGCTCAAGGGACCGGCGATGACGGTGAAAATGCTGTATCTAGGA
This sequence comes from Lepisma saccharinum, assembly GCA_022664845.1. Classification (NCBI taxonomy): domain Eukaryota; kingdom Metazoa; phylum Arthropoda; class Insecta; order Zygentoma; family Lepismatidae; genus Lepisma; species Lepisma saccharinum. The sequence continues at coordinate 5,816 of JAGDQP010047254.1, forward strand.
TTGTTGTTCAAGATGGTTGATTTTCTTTATAACCAAGACTACTGTTTGGTTATAACCTCCAGAGACATTAATTTCATCTAAATCATTTCAAATAGACATTTCATAGTACAATCTTATTATATCAGAGTAATAACTTATTACTCCTTTTTTTCTACAAAAGATTCTCGTGTATAGTAAACGTTGAAATTAACACTTGCCAATTTTTCTGTTATTTCTATTTTTGAAATTATTTAACTGAAAATTTAAAACTGTGAATTCTTTAGGTTTATTTTATTTTCTTGGAGGTCACTTGCAAGAAACTTCCTAAGCACCTAAGGTATATACCGAGCCCCCGTAGCTAAATGGTAGAGCATTGCTATAGCATTAGGGTTCAATCCCAGTGGCCGACTGTCCTGACTAAGGTTTTTCCAGTTTTTTCCTCAGTCATACCAGGTAAATGCAGGAATGATACCTTCAGCTTAGGCGTTCGTTGACACTTTTTCGCATCCTTTCCCCTCACTTATCTCGGCCCGAGCCTCAGATGATTAAAGGCCATGAATCAAATTTAAATTCAGAATTCACCTGAGGTATATTTATTTATGGTCTTTATGGCTCAGATCTGGATAAGGTAGTGTCTGTGGTTAAAGGTGCCATCCCTGCATTTGCGTGGCATGACAGGAGAAAAACCCTTTAAGAACCTCAGTCAGGATAGTCCACTGGTATCAAAGCCAGGATCTCCGGAATGCAAATCCATCGCTTTGCCAATTGAGCTACGGCCGCGTGGTAATATCTTCAGGTTGCTCTTCATCCGCGCCCACCCTGCCAAGTCATTCGTGTATATAATCGGAATTTGCAACATTTCGGTTTATTAAGCTTTATCAGGCTGTAAAAAGATAAAGATAAAAAACGTACTTTAAATAGCACGGCTAGGAGTCGCAGGAAACAGAACCCAAGCTAAAGCAGGAAAGTGTGCATGTGGATACATGATGGAAAATTTGTAAGTAAACCTGCAATGACTGCGGTGACGTTGCTCTATTGTAAATCTTTGTTTTAAATCTTAATGACTGGCACAAGGCTAAAACGGTATGACCCTTAGATGGCTAAAGGTCATAAATAAAAATTCAACAAGCCTAAAAGTTTTGACCTTCGTTTTGCAGGAGTGCCCTTGAGGAATAAACACAGTGGAATAGATGCTTACTTGTTTTTCTCTTGCTGCTCAGTTCTGTACTCATTTACCATGTTCTACAGATGGCATACATTAAACAGTAGCATTGAAAACTTCCATTTGTTTTCTTTGAATTTTCCCGACTGAAACACCAAGCAACCGTAGCTCAGTAGTGGATCGTTGGCTAAGCATTCTGTAGATCGTTTGATTGATCCCAGCAACTGGTCTTTCTCACTGAGGTTGTTCTTCAGTCATATCAGGCAAAACCAGGAAGGTACCTTCAATTAGGCCATGGCCCTCTCCCTTCTTTCTCCAATCTCGACCTTAGCCTTAGGTGACAAAAGGCCATAAATTAATTCAAATTCCTGAGTAATGCACATTACCCATGACGGAATTTGTCGGCTGGATTTACGTAATAAAAAAATATTCGATGTATTTAAAAATATTTTGTATGTAGGACAAACGTGGACTCTATGATAGAATGAAGAAAGAACACGTTTGAAAAGTGCCTATGCCCCAGTAGTACATGCACGTTGGTCGCTGATCTGTAGTAAGTAGCCTAGAACTGTTGTGCGAAGAATAAACCGATATTCTAGAAAATGTTTTGTTCATTATATATCTATATATATTGATCGTTGATATATAACAAAGAATTGATCGTTGAAGCATGAAGAAGTGCAGAAATAATTTGTCATTTCTGTGCATGGACGTAGACAAATAAAGTATTAAAGTTAATTGATTTTTTAAATGATACCCTGAGCACAAAACAACAAGATTTACAGTAATGTTTATTAAGCTGATTATCGCACACCACCAGAACAGGGGAACATTTTATGTTTCTGTTTCGTTTGTACGGTAGAAAGTAGCGTATTTTCAACATCGAAAATAACATTTACAAACTAGCAGTAGTCGATAAATTTTACAATCCGCACAGAGAAGTGACGTAACTTTAGCTACAGGAAAATTCTTAGATTCTTAGAGCCATTCCATGTCAATTCAATACACCTTTTCTACCTCATCCTCTCAGATTTTAGGATCTTGCTACCCGATAGTGAGCAATCGATGCTTAATGTTAAACGATGTCGTAAATTGCAATATGCCCACATCGACCGACGTAGATGTGCTACTGGGTGTAGAAGGATTAAAAGATCAGCTGGATACAGAAGATGAGAAATAAAGAAGTGATAAATAAAGAGCAACGAAAGAGCAATCCTGGAAATAATGAAGAAGAGAAACATTTGTTTAGGGTATTTGTTACGCAGCGATTCTATACTAAGGGATGGAATTTAAGGTATGGTTGAATGAAAGTGAGGATGACGTATCCAATTCCTTGAACGTAATAAGAGAAATAAATCACATGTAAAGTTATAAAGGAAAACGGGAGATTGGGATTAATCGAGAGGAATTAGCTTGCCTTGTAGGACCTTCCGCTTTCGACAAAACTCTGATAATTATGATGATATGATTTTCAGTTCTTAAGTACCCTCAGTACCTGTGCTGTTTTTATATTTTTAAATATGTTGGTCATAAGAAAAAAACAATGAAATTTTGGAAAGCGGCCCCAGTAATTTTTATGAACTCTCGAGTTTGAAATGTTATTTTTAGCTTAGTAATTATAATGCCTGTAATGGCGGCATCATAAATCAGAATTCCACACTTCTCATCGATAAATAAGCTACTCAAATGGGCTCACAATGGTGAGTCCATTTGAAACATAAACACAAGTATTATTTGGGGACCCTCTGCAAAATTTCATTATTCCTTTTCCTTCATACAGACTTGTTTTACGAGACCTCATTGTTCATGAGGTATATTTTTGGCTAGAGCTGGCAAAACTGACAACGGGATTCCTGTGGTGTGTGTTCCTATTTAGTCAAACAATGTTTATGCCAAGTTTCGTGCTGCTATGGCTAAAATAATGGAAGCAAATTGAGAAGAAAAATATAATTTTACAGGAAAGAGGCTGGCAACACTGGTAAGTGGGTTCCTTGGCAACGTAGGTCATTTCAATGTTTCTGTATTATGTGGAATAGTGTTTATGCCAAGTTTGGCGCAGCTAGGTATAACTGAATTAAGGGGATTTGAATATTTTTAGAAAACGGGCTGGCAACACTGAACCACAGCACCAATCAAAACTATTCCGGTGGCTTTGAGCTGGTCCAGTCAGGACATTTCCAACGACCGACACCATGGAAGGAAGCGAATGTTCCTTTTAGAAGGGACCTAGAAGGGTAATAAAATCTATTTCTTCGCACTTATTAATTGGAGAAGAATTCTCAAATAAGATCTTCACCTGTACTCATAAGTCATAACCAGCAACGAAGAGCTTGGGAGTGTCAAGGCGAGGAACGTTCTATATACAGAAAGAATTTGCCGTGCGCGGTGGTATGAACAGCATACCTAACAGACAATTAAGCGGCCGTCAATTTTCTGTGTTAATTTCAACATTATATTTGTTAATTCACTTTCACCATATTTTGAAAAAAGTTTGTGTAGTGTTAAGGTTAGCGTAAAGCAAAGATCTCCAACAAAACATTGCAGGACTACTTCCGTATATGTATATTTTTACTGTTGCACAAAATTTCAATGCTGCTCCCACAAATTCAAGCCTAGAGAGTTCTAACTTACAAAGGTGAAAGTTCATAACGAATTCAAGAGTTCAATCAATGCCGATTTTTTATTTTCGTTTTTCTTTATTGATGAAATCGTTTGTTATAAATATCAAAACATAACAAAGAAGCTTTTTTAACAATGAATAAAAGAGAAGACTAAAAATCGGGTTTTAAGTCAAACTTTTAAATTGGTTATGAATATTCTTCCGTGAAAGCTAGAAGTCTCTAGGCTTATATTTGTAGGATCAGCATAAAATATTTCGTGTAACGATAATAACATATTTGACATATTCGGAGGTAGTGCTGCCATCTTTCGTGGGATATCGTTGCTTTACATTAACCTTAAGTAAAAATAACGCTGAAAGATAGCTATACATATGGGTGATTCTCCGCAAAAGGTGCATTTTCATGTCCCGGCAGCGTGGGGGTTTGAAAACAAACTTCAGAAATTAGAATACTTTTGTACACAGGTGATGTGCGTGTGATAAAACAATTTTCGTGTATATGGAACTCTTTTTAAGAATTTTAAGGGCCCGTATTATGGTCCACATGGCGTGAGACCTCACTTCCGTGGCGTGTTCCTGGGTACAGTTCTGTACCTACTATAATACAGGCTAACATAATCAATCGCAAGAGTAACTCAAATTCTTTAGCTCTGTTATAGTAATATACAAAAAGCATATATGCTATTATATACAATTTTCCACGTGGAATATTTTTTTCCGCATTATAGCATCACTTCCGTTACAAAAAAAATAGGTTGTTTCGAAGTACATGTTAATAGATATCTGATGAAAATAGTAACTTTTCTTCTGGAAGAAATAATGTGAATATGTTTTATGTTTCCAAATTGCTGTAAACCATTAAAACATTCTCGAGTGTTAAGCTAAAACCCCACCTCCGTGGTATTTATATTTTTTTAGTAAAAAGAAAATGTTGCAAGCCATAAGTCACCTTAAAAAGTTTTTTCATATTTAAAAAATGGAACTTAATCTGTAAATACAATTAAAGGTTTCAGGACAATTATTAGTAAAATTCTCATCGGCGTGGTTCTTACCTCCCTTACTCAGAGCTGCCTGAAGAGGCGATATCACGGAGAGAAAAATCTACAAATAAGTGATATTATTCCCAAATTAAAATATCTGTAGTGGTACGAGGATTTCGTGTTCGTTTCAAATCTGCTTTTATAGCATATTCATATAAGATACTTCATGTTATAAATGATTGTTAAATAATATTACAATTATGAAGAGGATTGTGATACAAATTATAATCCTACGAAAATTTTCTTTTTTACATTTGCATTTCGTAGTAAG
>JAGDQP010047255.1:0-15076 GCA_022664845.1 Lepisma saccharinum
GAATTTAGCTGCGGAATGAGTTACAAGTAAACAAAATGTAAGGTTAGATTGATGCTTGAAATGAAGAGTACATTTCTCTATTGATAATTTAATATAAACTAGATTTTCCAGGCTGTTTAAGATGCTAACGCTTGAGATTGTTTGGAAGTCGGTCAGAAAGAATGTTTATATAAATTAATAACAATGAAATGTCCCGTTCTTGTTCTTGTTGTCATTATGCGTTCTGATCAATGTTATCTTTTCCCTAGGCCAAAAGTTAGGTACACATTATTGTATCATTTGAATACGTCCAGCACAATGTCTAATAGTTTCTCATCGGATATAATATTAGTAAGTTTAGAGCATCTTTCTAGGACAACCGTACGAGTACTTCGCCAATGAAGAAATAAGGTCAGTCCTAATGATCATAGCCAAAAGTTGGGCTTCTTTGCTAGTTAGATAAGAAGCACCACACACTGCTGCTTCCATAATTTCCATTTATTTCATGTAAAGGAGTACTATTCAACTCATAATATGAGACATGTAGTTATTTCCCCCCAAAAAAGACAAAATGTTATTTTGAATTCGTTTCAAATTAGTGTCTTCTGAACTTGCACTTCGCTCGTCACGAAGCTAATTTAAGCTAAATTTCTGAATAAAACATATTGTCTCTGCGTTTCAAACTTTCTAGGAGGGATGTATTAAATACAATTATTAGTAGCTAAAATAATACTTAGTACAGAATTGATTCTAACAAAGTATTAAACAGTGAAACATTCATGAAAATGCATTTTCTGTTAAATTTATGTTTTCGGAGTAGATATGCCAGTAACATTGTAATAAACTGGCATCTGTCATGCATAAGAAGAACTACATGCACTTCTATGCATTAATACATGAACGCGACATATCAAAACAATATTAATGATACTTCCGCAGCCAGTTCGTGCAACTCCAATTTCTTTAGTACTTCAATTCAAGGCTTCTATATAGAATGCGCCACGAATATTGTTTAACCTAATAGCTACTACTGAGTAACTAGATTTGTGACAATGAGATTTAGATTTGAATCGGTAGGACATAATTGTACTATTTAGACAAATATATCTGGTTTTCACGACGATCCAGGCGCTTAGGTATTAGTTGTAAATTTTACAATTACTAAACACGATCGCCTTGACGGAATATATGAAATACCAGTTTAGAAATATATATATAAATCCCTACTAACACATTATCACTAGTAACTAATATAAAAACCATTTAAATGGATGCTGGGTAATTCATAAAGAACGACTTCCTTATTATTCAAAGAAGGAATAACTAAGAGCTTGCTTACCAACATAAGTTGTTGATATTATGCGCTGATAATTTCACATTTTAGCTTATCAACAGTAAACTTATTCTTATTATATTGCTTATTTATAAGAAATGTTCACATATCACAAAGTATGTTACACTCTATGGGATATAAGGTATACGGATACCCCGCCAAACTTGTGTTTATTATAGAGTGAGACACAGAACTGACATCTACTTCGTCGAGCGCATGGTCAGCTATCTCAGATTACAGCGTGAGATAACAGAATGGACTTCAGTAGAATTCATGGACTTCCAATTTGGTCATATGACTGAGTTCATTTGTGTAAAAAGTCTGCGTTCTAGATTTTACCCTCTTGATCATACCTAGGTTTACTGTTTCCGTTGTTGTAGTGAAATTGAAACGTGAGGGCAAATATACAACCAAACCTTGTGCAGCCTTCTCCAACGTTGATCTTCAGAGACCGTCGAGTGTTAAAGGCGAGTCGTACAACGTAATACTTAATCTTCCACCGCCAACATTATACATCAATTCCAAACTGCATCAGAATTTATTCCAAGTACCATAACTGTTTGGAACGAGATTCGGATTCTTAGTTTCCATGACCTAGAAGCTAACCAAACAACACACATCAGTCAAGCAATGCCAAACACCGCGTTGTGTAGTATAAGAAACGTCTAAACGGGGTATAGAGCTGTGGAAAAACATTAAGTTGAGCGATGATTCACGGTATATAATGTTGAGATCCGATGTATGTATGTGGGTGTGTGATAAATGTCTGATGAACGGTATCAACCAGTCTGCATTGTGCAGGCTGTGAAATTCGGTGGTGGTGGTATCAAAGTGTGAAGGTTCCTCCAAGCGTGTGCTGGGTCTCCTTGTTACTTTACGTAGTGATGTTATGGCATAAGGTTACGTTGACATTTTAAGCACTTTCTTGTTGCCCACCATCGAATCCCAGTTTGGAAATGGCCATTGAATCTTTCAAAGCGATCAAGCATCTATATACAGTGTAGATAATGCACAGGAGATGTTTTACGATAACAGATGCCCCGCTAAAGGATTGGCCTGCGGAATACACTTATTTGAATTCTGATAAGATATTTCTGGAAAGTTTTGGAACTTGAACTTCGTGTTAGATTACACTGACCCACTTGGATACCTCTTCTTATTTCGGCGCTCCGCGACGATGTGCTGCTGCTATTCACCAGAATACCTACCTCAACCTGATTCAAAGCATACCCGCGAGAGTTCCGGCTATTATCGAGGTTAAGGATAGACCAACACCGTATTGACTGCTTGTGTTCCTGATTGAGACAACTTTTACTTCATTTTCACATTGGCATCCGGATACATTTCATCATATAGTGTACATCGTTGATATAACGAAAACTTCAATTTATTTTGTTTATGTCAAAGAAAATGTATCATTCGAAGAATTCATTGATTCACGGGGCTATATGGGATCAATTAAATGAAAATTGGCATACAGAGTTAAAATATATTTTTTTTTCTGATTTCGATGATTGGAAAGTACAACAAACGATATAATGACATTCTTCTGAAATTAAGGTAGGGCGTGGGTAAAGTTTCATATTCCTTCAAGTTTATGATGACCCTAAATGTAAATATAACGCTGTGATTGATCGATGTTTGATTATATAATAATGCGGTAAGGGACTCAGATTCCAAAAATACGCCTACTAATCACAAAGCATTGAAGTTCCACCCAGAGATTCATCATGAAAATTGCATAAACAACTTTCTTGTCCAAACGTATTAACACGTTAGTGTATAATTGCCCAAACTACTGACATTATATTATTAATATTGATTTATTTTTATCGCACTTAGCCCTAAATCTTATTATTCTAATTTTAGGGTAAGTACAATGTGATACAAGCACCTTTCACTGTAGTAAAAAGTCCAGAAAACAGTGCAAAACTGAGAGGGTTCATAGGAGATTGGCAAGCGACGGGAGAAATTTTCTTACATGGAGAGAAAGCAGGTTGCATCTACGTGGAATTTATTGTGGACGAGGAAAGGCAGAGAAAAGGAAGAGGAAGGAACTAATTATATTGTAAACCATTGCGCTACTGAAAGTCCCTGAAAACATGCTTAGTCCAATATCCAATGAAATAAAACATGATAGCCTTTACAATTCTTAGGTATAGAATATGCGATGTTTGTTATAATGAAATAAAGTAATCAGTGCATATTAAGAAAATAAGTGTAATAATTCGTATAAGCTTTAGACCAATTCCTCTTATCCAACAATATTCTTCTGTTGCCTAGTATTAGTCATTTATATCCGCAATTTTAGCTTTGTTAACGCTCTTACCATATGAGATTCGTTGTCGACGGTATTTCTATTTTCCTTGAACGCTAAACAACGCTCAAACAAGCTAAAACGGAACGACACGACTTACCCAATTTTGTTGTTATATTTTGTCATTTTCACTACAACTCACTACTCCATTGCAGAGGAATATGATATTTATTTCGCACCGCACATGAACTTAAGCACTTTCATAATCCATTTCTCTTTTTCATAATGCAAAATTATTAATGATAACTAAAAGTAACGAACCAAGTAACGCTATGAAGGTGCAAGATTCCAGTGTCGCTAATAATAGTAAACTTTGTCCGAAAAATGTTTACAAAAGACGTCCAGGGACAACAAAGACAAATAGTTTTCTTAGTATATGTTTAATTTGGATTGTTAGTAACAGGGTTACCAGTTGATAACAATGAAGTGAGAAATGGAAGACAGCTGGGATTTCTTTTCTTCTCATGGAGGACATCTAAGGCAACAAGGAGGCCGTCAATAAGATCATATAGAAATCAACCCTGATGATTTTTTTTCTGGAGAATCCACGTCTTAGAGAGAGAGGTAATATACATTACATTAGTTGCTGATATTAATTGGAAGGTACCGAGATAAGGGCTGGAATATTTTCCGAACTGTATAGAAAGTATACTGTTTAAAATTATATCAACATAAGTATCTTCTGCTTCCTGGCGTGCTGGAATGAAACACTGTCGAGTTGTACCATTGCCTCCCATGCTGCACCACTCTTCGCCAGGTACGTATTTAATGGATCTGAACCCTGGAAATATACATCAGTTTGTACAATCCATATATTTATTTGTCCATTTCACGAAAAAATCGTGAGCCCAGGCCAACTAAATACATCCCTATCGGGGAGTTCTGTGGTATGGCAGGTGACGCTACAACTTGGTAGCGTATCATTCCAGGTGGAAACAGAAGGTACTTCTGTTGATTGAATCAATTTTGTACACTTCCACCCTTATCCCGGTACCTTGCAGTTAATATGGGCAGCTAATGTTAAGTATACAAGCTCCCTATAGGACGTAGATTTCGAAGATTTTCAGGGAGATTTCAATATAATTTCACTAGCGGTCTCCTTGTAACTTTGGTAGATAACTAAGACATTTCATTTAAAATCCAATAAAGAAACACTGAGGAACAGAATATGCTTTTATTTTCTACTTTCAGCTTTTTACAGGACAAGATAATAAAATTATTGTATCTTTCTGTCAAGAAATAGCACTTAATGAAAATTTAATGTGGTCACCAAACTACTTTAAGGAACATTATGTTAAAATTATAAATTTAGATGACAGGAGTAAGAATGTGTTTAATTCGAAAGCTTTTAACCTGGTCACTAGAGAAAGGAGGACATATCAAAAGATAAAAAGAGGGAGGTCAGGAGAACAAGACTGAAAAAGGAGGATATGTCCTCCAAAAGAAGGGCACCTGGTAAGCTTGTTATAATTGCTGCCACTAGATTGGGTCAGCTAGTTTTGCATTGGAGACCTGGTAGCCGTGGGTACAAGACGTTAGACCAACGAATAGAAGGTTCGGGTTCGAGTCCAGGTAGGGACATGGGTGTTTGTAGCTCGAACGTGACGGATAATCGTGACTGACCGAAGTCAGCAGTTACTAGACTGGCTCATATAATATAAAGGTTACCAACGTTTTTCCCAAAACAATTTCTGCGCAAGGTCAATGTTTAAGTAATCATTTAACGCATTCCGGTTAGGCTATCACAATTATTAAGTATGGTATAATAAACCAGAACCTTGCCTCCTATTTACAAATAAAGACTAATAATTGAAATGTGCTATTATTGTTTGTTGGACATTATTTAATTAGAATTATCTCACATTTAAGAGAAACCTTCATTGTCACGAAAGGTATAGGTAATCACGCTGTATTAGTTAGTTGTATAATTAAAATACCTAATTATCCGTTCGGAAAAAACTTCATTAAATTTCAAAACAACTAGAAACATGCGTTTCATAAACTCCGATATATTTACTGATGTTGTTAGTGCTATGGCCGTTATAAGTTGAAGGGTACACTTAAAGAAAAATCAAGGACAATTTAAAAAGTTGTAAGAAAACCCATTTTAAGATGTAATAACTTCCATTTGATATTATCGGCCTACACCAAGATGCCTCAAGTTAAAAAGGAACTTGCGATTCAAGTTTGGGCAAATTTCAAAAATGAACTTTAATTTTTCTTTCGGTTTCAGTTCATTTAAATATCACGCAGATGCTCTGATTTACCATCCCAATCACATACACAACTATGTAAGGAACCTATTTCAAATTCGTTTTAATTTAAATTTTATTTATGACCTTCAGACATCTAATGCTCAGACAGGATAATGGAGGGGAAAGGATGTGGGAAGGTGTCCGTTAGGGCCTAATTTGAAGGTAACATCACATAATATGTCTGGTGTGACTAAGGAAATCCTCATTTAGGATTACCGACTTCTGGGAGTGAAACCACGACCTTCCGAACTTTAATCCTATGCTCTTCGACTCAGCTACATCCGTTCACTATTTCAAATTCGTTTTCGAACCCGATGATATATAACATGATTTGTCTGTAGAGTTTCATATTTAAGTACAAGATTGGCATGTTATGTGTTTCAATTTGTCTTAATTTCACTATTCGCTCCAGCGCTTTAGTTTCTAAGTATGTTAATTATGTGTTTGATTTTTTATAAAGAGACGCCGAAAGGTCACATAAAACATTTTTCGTAATTCAAATATTAAAGTGCCAGATTAGGAGAGACAAGAGTTTTTTTCTGCGCAAACACAACATTTATGTTCTCTAAGAATTGAAAATATCTCCTTCAAATCTGTAAGAACATGTAAATAAAATTCGGTGATCCGCTCTTCGAAAGCAGTAGTTGGACTTCATGTAAAATTTTAAAAATATCAGTGCTTTCTTTCTTGTAAACAACAATGTTGCCGAATTCATTTACTTTTTGTCTACTTTTGAATGTTAAATTCACCATACCTCATCTTTCAGCCAATTAAACATAGTTTGTTAAATTTATGTTATTAATAAACAAAATATGTTTCATCAACTGAAACAACCTAATCCGACAGTATTTATTTTTTTTAATCTTTCATTGAAAACAACTTGAAGCCACATTTTTCTTTTAGTGAGTAACTTATTTTTTTATTGATCGGCAAGATCTGAACGTAATTGACAAATATCTTTACTGGACTATTAATACGCACAACATGTTCCACTTATTTTAATCATCTTTCATCTGACTCGTTATTTATCGAACAACTTTAGCTTTTGACACGGGCTGACATACACCAAAAGGACAATGTAATGGCAATTGAGAACTTGAAGTACAAATGATAGGTATCTACAAAAAATGGCGGAAACAAAGAAGGACGGAAATAAAGCAATTTAATATTTGCGAATCAACAACATCGAATTGAGAACAAGGGAAATTATATATATGCGAAAATAAACTAGCGGAAAACGTACGATATATTAATTCATAACAATTGTTGGATTTACGCTCGTAGAACCCATTTCTGTTTTACTCCGTTCTTATAACTACCGAAGCTGTATTTGAGATATGAATTGAAGTATACAATTTTTTCGAACCCACCGTCACTGTAAGAATGGTTCAGTCCTTTGGCCAACTTGAAGAAAGACTAGACCGAAACTCTTGATGCTTCTAGAATCTCTTGTTTCTCTCAGTTCGAAGTAATTGTTCTATGAACTTAGCGAATCTTGTTTGTTTGTTTTTCTGTTGAAGAATTTGTTTTGTTTGACATAGGTATAATTTGTCATTTGAGAAAATAGTGGAGTTATGTAGATTTTGCTGTAATTACTTAATAAAATATGCTAACTTCTTTATCAGTATCAAAGTTCAGATTAGCACTAGCGTGTAAGTCCAGTCAGTGAAAAAGAACAAAGGAAAAATATTAGCAAATACAGCTCTAATTATATAAGTTAATCGAGTAAATAGATTTATTGAAATTCAATCCTTTAAAATAAGGAAAATATAGTTATCCATCTAATGAACACTAGTAGTCAATAATATGTACCGACACTAATCACCGTTTGGGAACGCTGAACAGAGTAACGAGAACAAATACAAAAGCTTACAAAAAACTCACTGACCTAAAGAAATTAAAGCTAAAGGAAGGAATGTAATACATCTTCTGAATATAAAATCACGATGGGAACATTTTATTTATTTTTCAAAACGTACAATATGTCATATGTAACACATGTGAGTTGCAAATACCACTAAAAAGTGAACCCTAGCAACACAAGGCCCACATTTATCAATATTGGCTGGTACTGGCCCAGTATTGGTCCGATATTCTGTGCTGTTAGGGTATGTTTACTAATGTGTTAGATGGTAGTTACCTTATCCTAATATATTTTTTGTGTTTCTAGCACGCATTTCTATGTGCAGATTTAGCATCATGCATCTGTATGAGAGTAGGCAACCATGGACCATCTGTATAACTGGTCACCTGCATCACGCTAAGCAATTCAGCGAGAAGATATTGTGGAGAGTTGATACAATTTAGTATATTACATGGATTTATTAGATTGTATAAGGTAGCAGCTGCGTGTGCATATGCTTCGGCGTATATCTTGTATTCCGTGTTATAAAATAGACAACTCACAAAATTGCATCAACCAATTAAAATTTAGTAACTTAATTTCATCGTGTTTCGTTTCGATTTCTATTAGAATATCATTCCCTTGCCAACGACTGTCCTATAAATATTTTAAGGATCTAATTTAATTATGAACATTGCGTATATAGAAGTAGTGTTTGCAACAATTACTTTCAAAATCTTCGACAGCTGTTTCAAATTGTTCATTCTTCTAATATGCCCAATTATTCCCGTAAATCCCAGCTGCTATTCTAACTTCGATTTTGTTACAAATCGATATGTATATGCGACTCAAAAATACACTTTGAATTTTAATACTCTTAGATACACCACAAACACACCTCATTTTATTTCATGAATTTCACGATGTGCTTATTTCTCCATAAATTGTATTTAATTTAGATTTTCATTCTTGGTCTAAATCCATTCTAATGACAAGACAACATTCTCGAATGTTAACTAAGCTATCAACTTCCTAATTACTGAAGATTTTATTCTTAAATATGGTAATATGAACGCTGGTGTGACATATTCCAAAACAAAGTGAAAATTGTTGTTGAATTGTTTATTGTATAGGTCTTTGCATGTTTTCAATAAATCACTATCTCCACACAGATACTTGTGACTTACTCCAATATTCTTAAGTTCTATCAGGATCCTTTTTCTTATGAGTAATTGTTTACTCCGAAATTATTTTGTCATGATTTGATATTCGTTTTTTATTTATTATAAGTCAAAGATAAAGTCATGTCAAAAGTATTATGTTATTGGTACTTTTGTAAAATACATTATTTTTCCATAATAACTGAAGTTTGAAAACTTCCTAATAATGTAATATTTTCCGTTAAAAGAGAAACATCTGAAAATTTAAGTGAAAATTCTAAACAACCATGTAATTCTTACCACTTGACACGTCTATTGTAAGGACTGCGCTTGAATTTTCCCAGGAAGGTCGTCATTATTCAAATTTTTGTTGCGATATCGATTATATAATGTCCGTTGGAGCTCTTGATAGATATTTGTTATATATTTATAAGTATTTTGAAATATACTGTGTTTACGAAATATAAAATATCTCACAATTCGTTTAAAAAATCTAGAACTGAATTATTGTCTGAAATTAATGGAATAGGGAAGTAAACAAACTGAAAAAAATTAAAGGAATTAAGAAATTTCAGCATTAAAGGAAAACGGCTTAGAGAAAAGCCACACAGAAATTCAAATCGGAAGTACTGATTGATCATTAGGTCAAGTTGAAAACTCAGTCAGTGAAATACTACTTATTGGGTTGAAATGGGAACAATAATATTTTAATTTATTTTGTTCTGCCTATTATTCATTACACAATTAAAAGATTACATTCAAAATGAGATCGCCTACTATAGGTACCTATCACTTTCCGGACGAGTTCAATAAAACAACTATTATATAATATTACATTCGATAACTAATATGTTCAAACTCAATCTCATGTCTGGCACTTTCGCAACTACTGCAAAAGTAGCAAAAGTTAAGCATTCCTAAAAATAAATGCATTTTTTAATTTGATGACTTAAAACAATTGCTTCTCCTTTCTAACCTGAAAATATTTTCAGCACCCAAATTAAAATAAATGTGATAAAATTAATGTGCTTGATCCAGCTCCAGCTATAACATTATTGTCCGTTAGAATATACCAAAGATTAGCTCTAGAGCAAAGGGACATAACGTTGTTTATATTCGTTGAATGTTGTGAAGCTTTTTTGTCAGTTTTACACGAAATGTACTTTACATATTGTTTGATTATTTCAATTCTACCACAAGGTCTGCTAGAATCGCATCAAACCATTATTATTAGAAATGATATCACAACACTCATGTTTTCCAACACATAGTATACCTCAGGGAAGAGTCCTTGCTTATATTGAATCCATGTCACCCATCTACCACCCTGTCCATACCCCACATGCAAAGGAGCATGTCGATCATATGTATCATATCACCCTAGGATCCCCAAGCTATTTCTGAAACATAAATTACCAAATGGGGTCAATACTGGATCCCAGATATTTTTGGCGTATTGTGAGTGATATTTTTGTGTTTATGTTGTGTTTGGTTTTCATGGTAATTACCTGACACCATGAAGTCATATTGGATATCGAGAACCAATATTAAATCATTGAAGTAGATTTATTGACAGATAATGACAGATCAGTAAACCTTCAAAACTAGTAAACGAGTTTGAGAGCTACCTCCTATGTATAAAAAAATATGAATAATAAATGGAGATTACTGAATAAAAAATAATGTAAGGTTCATTTTTTCACGTTTCCACGTATATTCATACACGAAACATACAGGAAACATAATATTGTTGAAATATATACAGCAGTTTCTTTTTCTTTTTTTTTTCTTTTTACAATTCAGCGACCATGATAACGCATAGTGAAACCTCAACAGTTATGGACTCCGGTCGTTTTAAAGGTATTTTCTCTTAAGACATAATATTTTTGCTCATTCCACTGTTGGCTGCATCTGCAGTTGACATTTATGTAGGCATACCTAGAATATGAAATTTTTCGAATTGATGCTTAAAAAATGCTGAAGCAAAACCCCAGATGGGGTGCGAAATGGACCGCGCTTCGTAATTCGATTGATAACCACCAAAATCTAGGAGCAACTAACTAACTCTATGGCTTATGGAACTCGCAAGTTCAACGCAGCAGCAACAAACGTTAGCCACTGAATTTTATCAAGCCAGTTTTCATCACGAACACCTAAATCTCGAAGATCTTGTCCCCAATTTTCCTCCCAAAGACGTCTCAGTCTTCCCAATGACCTCCTTCCATCCGGCCTTCCAACCAAGATAGAAGACTTCGTTTTCCCCCCGTCCAATACCTTAGTCGTCTCGGTTTAATAATTTTTACATCTGGTGAATCGTGCGCTCTGTGGAGTTCTTCAGTATGCAGTTTCCTCCATTCTACAGTCATTTCGTCCCGTTTCGGTCGGTGTATCTTTCTTAAAACATTATTTACAAAAAGGCGTAATTTATGTTCATCTCCTAGGGTCGTACTCCAAGTATCGCAACCGTAAAATATTACCGACAGAATAACAGTTCTGTATATTTTCAATTTCAACTTTCTTGATAATAATCGCGAGGTTAGAAGCTTTGAGACTGAATAGGAACATGCGTTGCCTGATACTAAACGACTTTTTATTTCTTCCCTGACCTCATTTTTGCTAGTTACTTATGCTCCCAGATATTTACATTTGTTTACTTTCCCCATGACCTCATCTCTAATTCCTATGTTTTTAATTATCTTCATTCTCCGAGTTTCGGCTTGTTATCATGTATTTTGTTTTATCTATGTTTACCTGTAGACTTATCCCATCGCACGCTTCTACTAAGGCATCGGTGTTGCTTTGTAGTGCATCTATATCGTCCCCTATTAAATCATTCAATGATAGTCCCTTTTCGTCCCTTTTAATTTTTAAAATTGTATATTCTAACGCAAAGTTAAACAGAAGTGGGGACAAGGCATCGCCTTGTTTCAATCCGTTGCGAAGTTTGAAACTATCTGACATATTATTACCTACCCGTACTCTACTTATGGGGTCGCTGAGACACATCTTCACTAGTTGGACCATTCTTTTTTTCGGAATTAAAAATCGTATCAGGATACTATATAACTTTTCGTTTTTTTATAGAATCATATGCTTTCTTAAAATCAATGAATAGCTGATGAACCGTCCCATTGTATTCCTAATTCTTCTCCAAAAGTTTTATCAATGCGAAAATCTGGTCCAACGTGAATCTATTTCTTCTAAATCCACATTGGTGATCTCCGATTATTCCATTTACGTATCCACTTAGGCGTGTTAACAGAATATTACTTAATACCTTGTAACAGGTTGGTAATAACGGGATCCCGCTGTAATCATTACAATCCGATCTATCACCTCTCTTGTAAATCGGAACTATTATTGACGTTTAACAATGTACAAATTAAATATAATGTTTGAAACAATATGGATCGTTACTTAAATACTATGTTTAAAACAAAGTGATTAATTATTTATTTAAAAAGTTATCGGAAAGTAATATAGTGTACGGTTTGACAAGGACGCCTGTTCCCGAGACTCTGTTACTAAATTACTAAATTAGAATTTTTCGGCAATTCCGTGGAACATTAGTTCAGCATATATCATTGATGTCCACTTTCAAGAAATATTGTACCAGAATTCAAATATTCTAAATATTTGATACCCGTTAAAATAAAGTATACAACTTAAAAATTAAATAGCGTTTTGCTTTCAAAATATATTTCAATTGAAAAAGTATTCAGTCACTTATTTCTTAGTAGGATCACAGAAGCGACAAAAGGATAACATATTATTTTCGCCTCTCATGGCTCTTTTAATCACAGTAACCGTTTTCCTTACACAATGGAGGTAACCCTAAGCGAAACATACACAAGTTGCAGTCAATTGTTTGGTAACTGCACATACATATACATCCTTACCAAATCTTAATACCGATGGGCTTGATGTCCTTTTCACCATCTAAAGTGTCAACAGCCAGACACGCCATAGGGTCAAGGAAGAGCATTCAGAAGATACTAGCAGACGATTTTTTATACCATACGTAACTTACATAGTGTGATTTTCGAACGCATAATAATAATAATTAACTAACTAACTCTATGGCTTACGGAACTCGCAAGTTCATCGCCACAGTAACAAAATTTGCCATTGAATTCTATCCTGCGCAACACCAAGCCAGTTTTCATCAGGAAAACCTACTTATTAGATAAGATAAAGATAAAAGTACAGGCAACCATTACAAAATTAGTAATCAAATACATGATGGGCCCCAACGAGCTTATATGCTCACACTAAGGGCATACTCTAGATGGTAACACTGTTCTACAATTGAAAAGCAATAAGTGAAAAGCAATAATTTGAAAAGAAATTAATAAGTCTTTTTCTGTATCTATAAAGGTTCTCAGTAATATTTTGACAAAACAATTTATGTATCTGTAAAAAGTTTCCAAAAGTATTTTTTTACTTCATTTTTAAATTTGGGAATAGATTTTATGGTCTTAATGTGTTTAGGTAAAGTATTATAATTTTGACATAAATTATATTTAACACTATTGGTACCATAAGTAGAAGTTTTAATGCTATCAATGCTGATTTGCTCTGTTTGTCTGGTCCTATATCCATGCACTTCATTCCTTTTTATCAACAGTAAATTACTGTGCATATTTCCACCCAGTGCTTTATGAACGTAGATACATGAATGAATTTTAAGTAATATTTCCAGCGGAAAAATATTTGTTTCATAAAACAAACTCTTACTTGGATGATATAACTGATACCCATACATTATTCTAATAGCTTTTTTTTGTAATAATACAAGTTTATGTAATCTTGTTTTGTTTGTGTGACCCCAGATTGTACATAAGTATATCAGATGACTTTGTATAAATGCGTTATAGACCATTTTTTTAACATTCAATGATAAAACATTCTTGAAACGGTGCATTATTCCAACAATAGGGGCTACCTTTTTTTCTAAAAGCGTAATATGCGGTTCCCAAGAAAGATGTTGGTCAATTTTTAATCCTAAATATGTTATACATTCCACTCTTTCCACTACTAAATGTTTTGTACCGATTTTATTTGGTAGTTCTATTTTTGACAAAGGTTTGTGAAAGATTACAAAGACAGACTTCTCTAAGTTTAATGACAGACAGTTTGTGCACAACCAATTGTATAAAGTAGACATATCTTCTTCAATATAGGTTTTCAATTGATCTATTGAATCTGCTTTGTAAAATATTGCACTATCATCTGCAAATAATGTTATTTTCCCTTTCAGATTCAACAACTGTACATCATTTACATATATTAAGAATAACAAAGGGCCTAAGATTGATCCTTGGGGTACACCGTATTCTATTTTTAATTCACCACTTTCTTTACCATTAACTGACACATATTGAGTTCTATTTGATATATAACTTTTCAACCAATTGAGAGGTAATCCTCTAAATCCTATCGTTTCCAATTTAGCTAGAAGCATTTCATGTTTGAGTGTATCAAACGCTTTTTTTAAATCTATAAATAACCCTGCTGCTAATTTATTATTGTCCAAGGTTTCTTGTATCTCAACCACAACATCAGTTACAGCATTCAATGTACTAGATTTTCTTCTAAATCCATATTGATGTTGATAAAAGAAATTTATAGAGTCAAGATATTTTATCATTCTATCATAGGCACACTTTTCAATTACTTTAGATATACAACTCAATATCGAGATTGGTCTATAATTATTAGGATCTAAGTTATTTCCACCCTTATATGCTGGTATTACCTTAGCAATTTTGCCTTGTTCCGGGAAAACTCCTGAACTAAAAGAGAAATTAATTAACTCGGATAATGTGTTACTAATGGTATATTTGCATTTAATTAAAAATTCATTGTGTAATCCATCTCGTGTTTTATTCTTCTTATTCTTCAATGTACTAATGATGTTAATAACTTCTGCTGGGGTAACAGGAATAAAATAGAAACTAAAATTAGAAGATATCTGGATAATCTGCTTATGATTTGAAATTTTGGGTATTTTGTTGGCTAATTCTTTACCAATATTTACAAAATGATTATTTAATATCTTGGGTATTTCTTCATCATCTAATCTAATACCATCTACTTGAAGTTGTATATTTGGTACGTTACTCTCAGATTTCTTGTTTGTCAATAACTCTTTAACGACTGCCCAAAATCTCCTACTATCAATTAGGG
>JAGDQP010047256.1:0-14011 GCA_022664845.1 Lepisma saccharinum
TGTGTGTGTGTGTGTGTGTGTGTGTGTGTGTGTGTGTGTGTTACCAGAATAGGGATCGATATATTTTTTCTACTTTATATACACATTTTTATACTGGGCGTATTTCTGTAACGCTTCTGTCTTTTAGTATGATACAGGGAACAGTTGTGGGATATTTGGAGAAAGTCTTGCTTTGAGTTTATGGCATTTAGTCATCTAAGTTCAGGCCAGGATTTGGGAGGGGAAAGGATGCAGGAAGGGCATAAGTTGAACATACCATCACAGCATTTGCTTGGTTTGACAGGTTAAACCCTCGAAAATCATCCGTCAGAACAGTCGGCCTCTGGAATTGAACACAGGACCTCCCGAATGCTAAGCCAATTTTCTATTACTGAGTCACGACCGCTTGGTAAGTTCTTGCTTAGGAGGGATCTGTATAGAATTTGTATGTCATGTGAAAACTTGAAACAATTAATTTTAAAATGTCTCACAAAACCTTGAATTTTGTCAACATTTTAGTTCCTTTAATATAGAGGTATGAAGTATTAGGTATTATGTTCAGGTATTTGCAAATTTATAAGTAAGCATTATTTTCAGTATATTATGGGGCCAAATCTAAACTTTTTTCTGAAATATCTTTTATATATATAATTATATATAGATATATACGTTTTGTTTTTATACAGGATTGCAAATTGTCTTTCACCTTTTGATTACATTTTACAGTCAACCCTATTTACTTTCTGATTAAAAATCTTATTTATTGTGTAGATTTTGTAAAAGACAGATTCTTATAGTTCTTGTAGTAGTATATTCATGCTGTTTAGCTCGGCACAAATAATAAAAACTAGCGTTGCATAAAAGTCATTTTCCTAAATGTCACTCAGTTTATCGTCAACTTTTTATTATTATTATTATTTATTATTATTATTATTATTATTATTATTATTATTATTATTATTATTATTATTATTATTATTATTATTAAAGATTTTCAGGCACTTATATTTTCAAAACTAACTAAGAGGGTTCTGTGATAAAAGAACTTGATCAGTTCCATAATTGCCCAATGCTGATGGCGTCTTACTAAGAAAACTTGGTCGCATCCTTTCCCATTTCTTTACCAGGACATGTGTTCCTCGTAGTACTTCACCCTACGAATGTCATACGATCGTACAGAAACGTCCAAATTAAATAAAACACCACACAATTGCGCATAACTCTGAATTACTTTTGATTTTAAGTAAGTACCAATGATTTAGCGACGTTTGTCCCAACAACTTTTATACACGCTCCTATTTTTCTCAGTAAAAGATAATGCGAAAACTCACCTACTCAGAAAATGTATAAGAAGAACAATATTTAGTTAAATTTACGTAAATCGTATTAAGCTTGGTATAATTGAAGTGGTGATAATATGCTATCCTTTATTTCACATGATGTGAAAGGCTATATCCACAATTTCCAATAATGATTTGTTTTTAGTCGTCTGTATTACACTATTGCACCGCAGGATCTGTTGCCACTAGTAATACCTAGAAAACTCACATTTCTAAGCTTTTAGTCATTAAACGCGGCGTTTTGATGTGTTATTAAAAATTTTCTAATAACCGCATTCTGTAAAATGTCTTAGTTCATAAACTCAAGTTTGAGCTCCCTTAATGGTTTATTTCTATAGTCACCTAATCTTTTTTTTAGTGGATCTTACCAAATTTAGTTTTGAATATGTAAATTTCGGCAATATAAATCGTTTACTTACCAACATATCACTGTCCATATATTCAAAGATTTATTAAATTCAATTGTCAACTTAAAAGAGCATGGAGTTGGACGTGGGTGGTGGCGTTGGAAAGTTCCGGGTTCCCTGAGCACAGCGATGATGTCAACAGAAATCGGGTCCCGAAATTTTAAGCTCGGATCCCTTCTATTCGCCTGTTGGAGTTGTTGGTCAATTGTTCGTAACGCCTGAATGTGCCGCAACCCACCATACTCTACCGCTTCCCGGAATTGCTTACTAAACCAGGATAAATTACACAATAAAATTAAGAGCATGGAGCCGATTCTTCTACGGTAAGGAAACCGTGTTAGACATGAAGTTGTTGGACTCATTTGGTGACGTTGGAAAGGTCCGGGTCCCCTGAGCACAGCGGTGATTTCGGAAATCGGGCCTGGGCCCCGAGACCCCAGAAATGGTGTCCCGAAGTTTTAAGCTCGGGCCCCTTCTATTCGGCTATTGGAGTTCTTGGTCAATTGTTCGTAACGCCTGCATGTTCCGCAACCCACCAGACTCTACCGCTTCCCGGAATTGCTTACTAAACCAGGATAAATTACACAAAAAAATTAAGAGCATGGAGCCGATTCTTCTACGGTATGGAAACCGTTTTAGACATGAAGTTGTTGGACTCGGGTGGTGACGTTGGAAGGTCCGGGTCCCCTGAGCACAGCGATGATATCAGAAATCGGTCCCGGGCCGTGAAGGCCTAGAAATAGGATCCGAAAGTTTTGGGCTCTGATGAAACCAAGTAGTTAGTTGGTGAAACTGTTACACGTTTTTAGTTTTTAATTAAAACGTATTGTTTTGCTTAGCATTTTTTTTTTTTAACATTTGATGGATATTTATATCTTTCGAATTTCTGGTCTCTTTTTTATATAGCTGAGTTGATTGTTTTATCTCGCGCAATTAAGTATTGAGTTTTAACCACAGCAAAGGTTTGTGACACATTCCAAAATTTCGGGGCCGCATTTCTGGGGCTTCGAGGCCAGGGCCCGATTTCTGACATCACTCCTGTGCTTATGGGACCCGGACCTTCCCAGCGCAACCATCCATGTCCAACAACTCCATGTTTAATAGGCAAATAGAAGGGACCGCAGTCCATAATTTCGGGACCCCATTTGTGGGGCTTCCGGGCACGAGTCAGATTTGTGACCACCGCTGTGCTCAGAGGACCCGGACCTTTTCAACGCCACCATCCGCGTCCAGCAACTATATGTTTAATAGGCGAATATAAGGGACTCGAGCCAAAAATTTCATGGCCACTGTCTTGAAGTCCGCCATATTGAATCTCGATTGATTTTCTTAAATGTAAAGGGGATCGTGTAATACGTCATTTTGAGCTAGAATTTTACAGGAACTGTTTTTCTGAGGACTATTAAATATAATAAAAATGGGAAACTTCAAATTACCATCCCCAACTACACTCTAGAAAATGTTGGGGTTACAGGGACAATATGAGTATTGTTAAACAAATTATCGTTGTAACGAGGAATATAGTCATATTTACAATTTATGACGTGTCGGCAGTTAACAATAAATATTGATTCAGCATTGTTAAATGTACCATATTATTAACAATACTGATTTGTTAGCGCGGAACTAACAATAAATTATTGTTGATTTAAGTATGTTCAAAGACGAATGTCTTGCGCATGCGTACGCCTTTACCATACTTCTTGTTACGGGATGACAAAGAAAAATAGGTCGCCATATTTATCGTCACAACAAGAAAATGAAAAGGGGCTACAAACACACTAACTTTGACCTTTATGATGAGTTCTAGATGATAACTGTGTTGATTAACATAATAGCATTAATATTTAAATGTGTGAAGAAATTTACAAATGCTTCTCTGACCGTTGTTAAAATGTGTATTTGTACTATTTATAGTTGTGGTCAATAAATGGCACCGCTTTTAAAAGAGAAATACATAGACACTGTAGGTTTATTGTTTTTATACAATCGGGTTATAGTTTATCGAATTAAACGTAGGATTCTTCTTTTTATACTCTGACATATGTTTAACGAATTTGCTTAAAGAATTTAGGAAAAAAACGGCACGTGAATTTTTATTCTTTGCAGATATTAGTGTGAGTAGTATGTCACAAGTAATAGCAGATGGATTCGGCTATAACTTAACACTTTTAAAAGGCGAACATTGCAGTTCAAGCCTACCGGACCGCCAGGCGGACTTCAGTCTCACAACGGGAAAGTGTTTATTGATTTGCGGTGATAATATTATCACTGCAAAATATTAGTAATACAAAGACAAATTGTTGTAAAACTTACAATACCAATAGGAATAAAGCTACTACATTTCGGGTGGATTTATTGTACATTCAACTATAACAGTATTGTTAAATTAACAAAACACGCTTAACAATAAAAGTTTTGTAAATGCAACCATGAAAACTATTGGTTCCAAAATAACCACATTTTATGGTCCAGTTGACCATAATATCGTTATATCTACTATATATTTTTTTTAGGGTGTAAGGAGGTAAGTAGTTAATAAAACAAGAAAAATCTGCTAACTTTTATCTTTAGCGGTTAAATCCCGTTATTACCTCTTCAACAGGACACATTAGTATAACAATTACTTTACTTTTTGAAGGTAGTAATGGGAAACCTCAGGGAATACTCTCATTTGAAGAATAAATTATTATTTTTAATACCTTCAGCACTACGCTTTAAATATATTCTATTCAGATAAGCTAGAAAGACTATAACTGTTAAAAATATAATTAAAATAAATTAAAAAATAAGTATAATTTAAATTAATTAAATTGTATTTTTGTTACTTGAGTAGAACCACCTGCTATAAAATCATGAATTCCCTGTCCCCCTAACATTTCACTCCACCTACATCAAGTGGAAAACGAATGCAATAATTTGTAGATATATAAGGCAAAGCCTATTGAACCTATTATAATTGAAAAAAAACAAACTATATCTTTAGGTGCTTGATTTTCCCCGTTTCGAGAATCTCCTAATAAAAATCCGACTCAGGTCCCTACACCTGTAACAATTAAGACCCATATTGTAAGCGGGAGAGGTAATATAACAACAGATGGACAAGGAAATAACAGTCAACCTATAATTCTTCCTCCAAGAATAGACGCCACAGTAAGTCCTAATATTCCCCGAATTATGACCCAGTTACAATTGTCTCCTACCCCATGGCATCTGCTACCAGCAAACCCCATCCCAATTAAATACTACGTATCTCAAACAAACAGAATAACAGTCAAACCAGTAGAAACAAAGAAAAAATCTAATCAAGTAAATTCAAGGTAATCTTCCCAGTTCCAAAATTAAAACCTAAATGCATACAAATCCATATCGATATATGGCACTATACTCAGGAACAATTTGTATGCTTTTAGGTTTCATTTCCGTCGTTATTTCGAAATGAAATGGGTGTTTCCAGGCTATTATATCATTACCCCATGCTAGTGTCACATACCCTTATCTCTCGCAATAATAAATTTACGACAAAACTGACTTCAGAAATGTATTTCTCGTGAAATTCTAGCCCAAAATGATATATTTCACGACCCCTTCCCATTTAATAAAAGCAATCGAGATTCAATATGGCGGACTTCAAGATGGCCGCTATGAAGAATATACCCTTCACAAAGTAACGCCTTCCACCCAGTACGCATTACTGTGTATTTGCTTTCCATTTCTTTCAACACTTTTATATCACTCTCCACGGAAAAGAATCCGACTATTGTATCATCAATATATCTCAAACCAATTGCGTTCGTGTTGCAAAATTTGCATGCGCAAATATTTTGACATCCTAATCATGACAAAGGGAAAAAATCATTACTTTTTTCAGCCTCATCAGTTTGTTCGCTTGTTAGTATTCGTGTGCCATTCTTCGGATTCTACCCAACTACGGGTGTGGGCACGAGTACCAGTGTGGGTATGTGGTGACTGAGTATAGCGACGTGCAGCTATCAGTATCATTTGACTGTCACCACAGTACGCGGCATTGAGTGTAAACTAGCACTACATATTCATAAGTAGCGTACAAAAAACAATGCCATTCAAATCTTTTCCCGCTAATTTCTCTTCAACCGCTGGCCAATGGAACCTAATACTTTACATACAAACTCAGTTTTTTATGCTGATTTTTAATATGTATATCTCTTCTAGATCTAAGTGTCCACTTGAAATAGCGTCTCTGTTAGCACACGTCCTTCTTGCCGTGCGTGACCGCACGTTATCACCGTGGATGAGCACACCTTGGCGATTAACCAGAGCAGAATGTTTCTCCCACAATGCAGTTCGTAGGTGTTCAAGTTGCTGGCAGTAGACATCTGCATTGATGTCTGGTTACGTGGCAATGGATTATCCCACGGATATCCCACCAAACACTAACATCACTATTCAAGGGTGGAGATCCTGTTTTGGCACAGTTCCTGCCCCGCTTTAGGTTCCTTCTGTCGTTTGCGTGTAAATCATGGTAGAGGACCCACTTTTCATCCCCTGTCACCATTCTGTCCAGAAATGGCTCACGTCTGTGACGGGTGAACAAGGAACTGCAGATGCCAACTATCTGCTGCTTCTGTTGAGGCGTTAACCTATGGGGTACCTATTTTCTGAGTTTCGA
This sequence comes from Lepisma saccharinum, assembly GCA_022664845.1. Classification (NCBI taxonomy): domain Eukaryota; kingdom Metazoa; phylum Arthropoda; class Insecta; order Zygentoma; family Lepismatidae; genus Lepisma; species Lepisma saccharinum. The sequence goes on from JAGDQP010047256.1 coordinate 6,375, forward strand.
CACGTATCCAAGGTCCTGCAAATGACGATGAATGGTCGAATGGGTTACATGGAGTTCGTTGGTCTGTTCTTCAACGGGTTGCATTGGATTTGCCTCCACTGCTGCTCGCAGGGCATCGTTGTTCAGCTGCACAGGTCTCCGTTCTCGTGGGTTATCGGTGAGGCTGGTGTCCGCAGACCGAAACCTCTGGATCTACATCTGGCACTTTCGCACATCCACAGCACCCTCATCATATACGGCATTGATGTTTCGTGCCGCTGCGCTGGTTGGATGTCCGTGGTGTTTCATACAGCAAGACATGCCTTATGTGGTCCTCCGACACTGCTATAATCAAACCGAAGTCACGCTTTCAGAACGCGGAGTAGACCGTTCTCCTACACCATAGGTTCCCAACCTTTTTAGCATGGTGCCCCCTTGGTAAATCCTGAACCCCCCCCCCCCCCCAATAATTTTTGGTAATTTGGAATAACGTAAAGGGTTTAGCACACTTTTTTTTAGTTCAACAGCATTATTATCTATCGAAATAAAAATACACCACTTGAAAAACGACAAATTTGAAAGAAACAACCTGTAAATAAACTACTGACATATGTAAGTTTACAAAAAAAAAAAAAAAAAAAAATCTTCTGGAATCATAGTTCTGTTTTTGTTTCACAATACACGACGTTCGATTTGTGATCACAGGCTTTTTCGAAAGAAAATTGGTGAAACTATCAACTATCATTGTGGAAGTCTTAAGACACGTATTTACGAATGTAGTTTACACAGGTATTATATTTATATTAAAAAGTTATGTTTTTAAAAATATTTCTTATTAAATTCGTTGCGGAGACAGTACTTACACACAATAATAGCAATAAAATAAATCAGTGCCACAATGGACGTTGTTAATAGGAAAATCAAAAGAGGCGGCGAGATGAAATAACATTTTCAGCGTAATTAAAACAATTTCCAGTTTGCATGATTGGCAACAACACACTGTCTTCCTTTGAATCCGATTATTAACGACAGGGCAATTTCTTCGATATCGTGTTTTTTCTTCGCAAGCTATTGATATTTAATTTGTTCCCTGTTGTAGTTGCATTTCTTAGGAGTTTAGATTCACGTCCTGTGCTTCTGACAACAGCTGTCCTCTTTATTTGCTACTGCATTTCAAGCGATATGTCGATTTCCAGTTCTAAAAGAAAGATTGTACAATGGAAACTACATCAAATATGGATTTACATATACCGAGTGGGATGGTGTCGAATTACTACACTGTGTTGTGTGCCATAATATTGTGAGCAATGACGCTCTGCGTCCGGGTCGATTGAAACGACATTTAAATACAACGGATTCCACTCTTAAAGACAGGCCTAAAGATTTTTGATTCGAAAAAAACAAACAAAAAAAAACATATGAAGTTGGACTGCACTGGAACATCTAAATAACAGAATGAAAAAGTGATGGAAGCATCATATGAGCTTTCGTACTTAACAGCAAAAGACAAAAAGCCCCATAATATTGAAGAGACTCTCGTCAAACCTTGCTTGCTTAAAGCGACTAACATTGTACTAAGAGTGGAAAGTAAGGCAAAAATGGATAAAATATCGCTGTGGAATAATAGTGTGAAGCAAAGAATTGATTAAATGTCCTCAGATATAAAAACATCAGGTGATTGAAAAACTTAAAAGCTCTCCATTTTCTGCTTTACAGTGCGATGATTTCACTTATATTGCTCAGTGTTGTCAGCTTATAGTATATTGTCGATTTGTAGATGAGAAGAAGTTTATGGAAGAATTCTTGATCTCAAGGTGTTTGAAAATGACATCTAAAGGTTCTGATATTTTTCTGCCATTTGTAACTTTTTTTGTTGAAAATATTTATCTTGGGACAGAGTTATAAGAGTCTGTACTGACGGAGCACCAGCGATTTTAGGCTCCCGATCTGGCTTCATAAGGCTCGCCAAAGAGAAGAACCCTGCAATTATTGCCTCTCACCACATGATCCAAAGCTTTAACTTCGAAAACTTTACCAACAAATCTGAACTGTGCACTAAAAGTGGCTATTAAATTTTGTAAAATCAAGTACTCTAAGTAGCCGTGTCTTGGAAGCCATGCGTAACGATATCAGTGCCGAGCACAAAAGCTTACTTTTCCATACCGAAGTTCGATGGCTGTCGAAGGGAAATATTATATGTTAAGCAGGTTGTACGAACTGAAGTCAGAAGTAGAAGTACTCCTTCTGAGTGTAGGAAAAGTTGAATTCCATGATTGCTTTACTGATGAAAAATTTGTTTTCCCTCCCTTACTTTGCAGACTTTTCTTTTTAAAAAATATTGAATAATCTCAATCTCAAACTACAACGTAGAAACTACAAGATACTAACCTCTTACGACGCGATAAATGCTTTCTTGGAAAAGGTTCAATTGTGGAGACGTCGTCTTAACGCTCCTACACCCAATTTTTCATTTCCTCGATTGAATGAAACGCTTGACAGCAACGAGTGTCATCTAGCGGAGTGGAGAGACACTATCATTGCACATTTGGACATCATGATGAATTCAAACGCTATTTTCCTGACATATGTGCGGACGACTGGCAGTGCAAACTAACAAGAAGTTCTTTCACCGTTAGTGTTTATATATTTATAGACGAGATTCAGAAGTTTATTTTGTTACAGTGCGATTCAAGTGCCAAAGAACAATTTCATTCAATGCCTCTGAAAAATTTTGGGTTTGTTTTCTTCCCGTGTATCCACAAGTGGCAAAGAAAGCCATACTAGTCCTCATTCAATTCTCGTCCACTTACCTGTGTGAATCAGGATTTTCAACATTGGCCGTAATAAAATTAAAGTTTCGCAACCGTTTGGACATGGAGGGTTTCTTAGATGTGCATTATCGAACTTTACACCAAACAGCTCGTAAAACAAAGGCAGTGTCAGCGATCACAGTACGTACGTAACTTCTGTCCATTTCGGTATTGGACTATCCGTTTAAGACAGGTCTCCAAATACTTTGCGGGATATCAAGACAATATTTCAGTGAATTTTTATTTAGTATTTTTAAATATACATACGTCTGGAATCGTATTCTCAGTTAAATCACTTAGCAAGTGAAGCAAAAAAAGAAGAAATAATGATAGAGTACATAAATTGCACAATTTGTAATTATACTTTCAAGCAGACTTATTGCTTCATTTTTTTTATTATTATTATTAAAACACTAAGTAGCAGAACCGTTTTCCTACCTCATTATTCTTAAAAACCTAAGTTTGTGGAGGTAAAACAAAAGCACAGATATCAAATTGTTACTTATCAGACGTTGTGAGATTTGTACAAGATAACGTGTCGGTAGTTGTTCTGTACTGAAAATCGGTTGCTTCCGTTTTTCATGTGTTAATTTTGTTACTTTGCGTCAAACACCTGCGCCGCCCTTGAAAGTTTTCCACGCCCCCCAGGTTGGGAATCACTGTTCTACACACTGCTGCTCAATCAAGTGTCCTATATGACTCAGCTATGGCACGTGCCGTCTGCTTCACTATTCTCTCGTCAGATTGCGTCATTGCAGCGGTTATCACATGCGATAACCCAGTAATAACCATTCTTTTTATGTTCAGTATCAGCATTCTTGATATTTGGGAGGTTAAGTGTTTCTGGACAGAATAGAAACCGAGTTGTCCGATACTAAGAGACTAAATTTCTTCCGTGACCTCGTTCTGGTAGTTATATATGTTCCCAAATAATTAAATTTGTTTGTTTTCTTTATAGCCTCATTCTTAATTTTTGTGTCCTTATTTCCTTCATCCTCAGTGTTTCGGCTTCTTGTCATGTACGTATGTCGTTTTCTGTAGATTAACGTTTTTCAGTACTGTTCGACCTACGTACTATTTGGTCGTTGGCCGCTAGCCTTATCGTTAGCGATAACGTTGGCCCTAAAAGCGAAGTTCAACGTAGAGCGAACTATATGGTAATTCCAATGTACATGTGGCCCAATGTTAGCCCAACTTATTTTTCAGTTATATGCACTCAAAATAGTACCAAATTACATACTGAGGAAATTTACTATTTTAGTAAACCGAATTATGCATATTTTTACAGTAGTTTTAGAAAAAACTGGACCTTGATTACATTATGCCTTTATTCAATGACATGTTTTACTCTCTCGTCTTCATTTATAATCGAAAACTTTTCCACGTATCTGTGGATGGATTCGAACCTGCAACGTTGTGATTTATTATCCGTTGCTTTAGCTACTACACTACGGAGGAACACTTTAATCCTAATAATACGTCAATTATGCACTTCATCAATTCACACACGGCGACCTAAGACCCAACGCTAGATAATTTTATTCTCTGTACTTGCGCGCTGAATGAGTTAAAATAGAAGAGTTAATTTTCTATTGTCATTTCTACACAAACTAATACATAGTAAAATTCACTCAGAAAAATTATTACCCGAAATAAGGTTGCAGGTCCCGCAAAGTTACTCGACTTCGTAATGCAGTCTTTCCAGTCCCGCCCCAAAGGACCTAAATATTAATTACATTTTTCCAACGCCTGTTTAATTTCTCTCCTAAAAATAACCATATGGCAAAATTATGATAGATGATTTTTTCGGAATTCGAAGATATAATTTAGAATGTTTGTCTATCTCCCTATCAGCTGGCTATCAGATGTAATTCAGATCAACCATTTTCTCTGCATAATTGTCTTGCAGGGAAGGAGTAGTTAAAACACTTCCTCGGAAGAGAAACAAACAAACAATTAAAAAATCATTAGCTAGAGTGAAAGATTTTACTCACTTAAAAATAGTATTTTCCATCCACTGAAATCAAAGGGAGAATGTAACCTAAATATTCCTAGCCTAATAACGTAAAATATTAAGTAATGGTTTTATTATAAACAAAACCAAAGCGCCCCCGCATAAATTCGAATTATAACGTATTTTTAAAAAAAAGCTCAGTGATAGGAACAAATGGAGATTACTAAGCGAATGCCGTGGCCTGCCAGTTTTAGTCAGTCATAGATTTTCCCACCGGTGTCTATGACGGTGTATGGCTTATCTCTGTCGAACTTGTGGCTACTGAGATCTAGGAGGGGCACAAATGGAGAATACAAAGCGACTGGAGAGGACCTGCCAGTTTTAGGGTCAAAGTTATATGTTATTCCAGGGTTTCAGGCCGTGTGACATGCAATAGTTCTTCTGTTTACATGCTTCCTCTATTGACAGTTTTTCCAAAAATAAAAAGGCAGAACTTCTCTGTAGGTACTTCTGCTGCGTCTACAACTGCTATTAGACACATGAGTATTGATAAACACAGACAATGATGTTCATTAGTGAGAATAAAAGTAACGTTAGGACATTTTTTATATATAAATCAGATAAAGAAAATTTTCAATTAACTTTAAACTAAACTCAGGCCTGAGATTGTACATCATTTCTTGCCCTGGCATACAGTTCTTGCCCTGGCCCTGGCATACAGTTCTTGCCTTGGCCCAAACATACAGTTCTTGCCCTGGCCCAGTTGGGAAAAATGTAATCACAATAAGTCCAGGCCCAACAAAAACACGAGAAGTTCTGGCAATTTATAAGCCGAGCCCGTGCAGACCTCTAATATACAAGTCTAGCATTCTTATTAAATTGATTAATGATCAAAACATGATTCATCAAAACCATTATTATTTACATTTTTAAAATATTGAAAAGTGACAATTGACAAGAAAAAATTATGAGTAAATACTTCATTTTCTCTTGTGTTCAAGAATTTATTTATGGACTTTCGGCATCTAAGGTTCAGGCCGGGATAGGGGAAACACAACAATGTGCAAAGTAGGGATGTCAACGACTTGCTCGACTCGAGTCGAGTCGGCGCTCAGTACCTACTCGAGTCAAGTCGAGTCAGTGGTCACAAGTGCTCGAGTCGAGTCAGTCGGAGCCCACTATATGCTCGAGTCGAGCCGAGTCAGAGAGACTTACAATGTGACTCGGTTAGAGTGAGTCGAGCTCGAGGGACGACTCGACTCGAGCGTTAGACTCGCCGCTCGAGCCGAGCGGATTGACATAACAGAAAAGGAGTCAGTGGACGATGTCATAGTAATGCAAAGTTATCTTACCTCATAATTTATACACAGCTGTCTCGGTTTTGTACTTGTTCAGTTATTCGAGAAAACTTAGAACAACAAATTACATTGCCAAGGAGTTCAATAAACTAACTTCACATCGACTATCATGCTTTCTACTATCATTGTTTCTAAAGTTAGTAGGAAAGAAAAAACAAATAGTGAAACTAAATTAACATAAAAAAGTACCGTAATAAAAAACTTTTAAAGACATTCTTTTCTTAATCAATTCGTACTAAGAAGGAAAAAAAATAATTTTGTTTATGCATGCCTAAAAAGAAAAGCATGAGCGCTCTCTCATATACTATCGCTTCTTGAAATGACGCGCCCCATTATTTTCTTTTTAGTCATGCATAAACAATTTTTTTTTTCCTTTTTAGTACGAATTGATTAAGAAAAGAATGTATTTAAAAAGTTTTTTTTAGTTATTTTAATGTCGACTCGCTCGATTCGAGTCGAGTCGGCGCTCACTATGTGCTCGAGTCGAGTCGGCGCTCACCATGTGCTCGAGTCGAGTCGGTACTTAGAACTGCTCGAGTCGTTGCTCAGAGAGACTCACGCTGCGACTCGGTTACAGTGAGTCGAGCTCGAGCGACGACTAAACTCGAGCGTTAGACTGGCCGCTCGATTCGAGCGGATTGACATCCCTAGTGCAAAGGCAGAGACCCTAGCCTTACAGAAGGTACCATCCCGGCATTCGCCTGTTGAGACTAAGGAAAACCTCAGTCAGGATGGCCGGCCGGAGCAGGGTTCGTACGCTCGACATACCCAGTGCCGCTTGGTTAGCAGACACGCTACCCCTAAATTTTTCTTGTGTTGTGGCAGTTATGTTTGTTAATGTTAGGATAAGGAATCCAATTATTTTTCATTATTTTTTCTTCTTGATTAAATTCAAAATGTTTTACTGAATTTTTGAAGAAATTATAAATTGATTTTGATCTGGCTCGGGCCAAGACTCAAAAGCTTTTGTTCCTCTAAAAGTGATTCAAAATGTCGCGGTTATTGCAAAGGGAGCAAAATCAACCCCAGTTTCTATTTAAAATTTTGAAGTTGCCTCCCGTAGATGTATTCCCGGGACGCCACTGCTTTCAGCAACATCATCATGTGATTCTGCACATGCACTTTGATATGTACATTTTTTTATTTCAAAGCTCTACCATATGTGCAATAGGAGCCGAATTAAAGCCCTGGTACGAAGGTTGAGAACTACCCCGTATACAGGATGTGTTTAAGGCTAATGTAACGTTGTCCACATAAGATAGACTAAAATGTGAGCTGAGTTATACAGACTTTTACAATAGTCGTAAAATTAGGCCAGTAATAATTGAATTTAATTTTTTTCGGAGGACGCATTACTTTCTGATGTTTTTTTTTCAACGCATAAAGGGTTATGATGTATGGGAGCTACTAAGTATAGCTAATAGGACCATTTGTCCCTCCCTGGGTTTGTACTCTTATTCTTAAAAAGAGTAATTACCTTTTTCCAACTCCTGTTTAATTTCTCTCATAATAACCATGGCAAAGTTATGGTAGATG
>JAGDQP010047257.1:1210-15075 GCA_022664845.1 Lepisma saccharinum
CATAACTATCCAGGACATATTTCATTGGTATCCAGGACATATTTCATAATTATCCATGATATATTCCATACGTATCCAGGACATATTTCATAGTTATCCATGATATATTCCATACGTATCCAGAACATATTTCATAGGTTTGCAGGACATATTTCATAGACCTCCTTGACATATTTCATAGACCTCTTTGACATATTTCACAGGTATCATTGACATATTTTATAGGTATCCAGGATATTTCATACGTATCCAGGATATATTTCATAGGTTTCAATGACACATTTCATAGGTTTCCAGGACATATTTCATAAACCCCCTTGACATATTTCACAGGTACCCTTAACATATACCATAGGTCTCCTGGACTTTTTTCATAGGTATCCAGGACATATTTCATAGGTTTCCAGGACATATTTCATAGACCTCCTAGACATATTTCATAGACCTTTGACATATTTCAGAGGTATGCTTGAAATATTTCATAGGTTTCCTGGACATATTTCATTGGTATCCAGGGCATATTTCATAGGTATCCAGGACATATTTCATAGATCTCCTTGACATATTTCCTTGGTAACCAGGACATATTTCATAGGTCTCCTAGACATATTTCATATTTGCTCAGGACGTATTTCATTGTTATCCAGGACATATTCCATAGGTGTCCATGACATATTTCATAGACCTCCTTGACATATTTCATAGAACCCTTTGACATATTTCACTGGTATTCTTGATATATTTCATAGGTTCTTGGTCATAGTTCATAGGTATACAGGACATATTTCATTGGTATCCAGGAGATATTTCATTGGTATCCAAGACATATTTCATAGATCTCTTTGACATATTTCGCAGGTATCCTTGACATATTTCATTGGTATCCAGGGCATATTTCATTGGTATCCAGGATATATTTCATAGGTATCCAGGACATATTTCATTGGTATCCTTGTCATATTTCATAAGTATACAGAACATATTTTATTGGTATCCAGGAAATATTTTTAGATATCCAGAACATTTTCTATACGAATCCAGGATATATTTAATAGGTTTCCTTGACATATTTCATAGGTTTCCAGGACATATTTCATAACCCCCTTGACATATTTCACAGGTATCGTTAACATATTTCATAGGTCTCCTGGACATATTTCATAAGTATACAGAACATTTTTTATTGGTATCCAGGACATATTTCATAGTTATCCAGAACATATTTTATACGAATCCAGGACATATTTCATAGGTTTCCAGGATATATTTCATGGATCTCCTTGACATATTTCGCAGGTATCCTTGACATATTTCATAGGTATCCAGGACATATTTCATAGGTATCCATGACATATTCCATTCGTATCCATGACATATTTCATACGTATCTGTGACATATTTCATAGACCTCCTTGACATATTCCATACATCTCTTGTGATATATCAATGGTATCCAGGACATATTTCATAGGTATCCAGAATATATTTCATTGGTATCCAGGACATATTTCATTGGTATCCATTACATATTTCATTGGTATCCAGGACATATTTTTTTGGTATCCAGGATATATTTGATACGTATCAAGGACATATTTCATACGTATCGAGGACATATTTCATAGGTATCCAGGCATATTTCATAGGTATCTAGGACATATTTCACAGGTTTTCAGGACATATTTCATACGTATCCAGGACATATTTCATAGGTTTCCCTGACATATTTTATAGGTCTCCTTGAGATATTTCATAGGTTTCCTTGACATATTTCAGACGTTCCTTTTATATATTTCAAAGGTTTCTTTGACATATTTCATACGTCTCCTTGAGATATTTCATAGGTCTCCTTGACATATTTCATAGGTTTCCTTTATATATTTCATAGGTTTCTTTCACATATTTCATAGGTCTCCTTGAGATATTTCATAGGTCTCCTTGACATATTTCATAGGTTCCTTTATATATTTCAAAGGTCTATGACATATTTCATACGTCTCCTTGATATATTTGATAGGTTTCTTTGACATATTTCATAGGTCTCCTTGAGATATTTCATAGGTTTCCTTGACATATTTCATAGGTTTCCTTGACATATTTCATAGGTTTCCTTGACGAATTTCATAGATTTCCTTGACATATTTGATAGGTCTCCTTCAAATATTTCATATGTTTTCTTAAGATATGTCATTCGGTTTCTTGAGAAGTTTCAGAGGTTTTTTTTATATATCGATATTTCATAGGTTTCCTTGGTATATTTCACAGGTTTCGTTGATATATTTCATATTTTTCCTTTATATATTTCATAGGTTTCCTTGAGATATTTCATATGTTTTCTTGAGATATTTCATATTGTTTCTTGAGAAGTTTCATAGGTTTTCTTGATATATTTCATAGGTTTGCTTGATATATTTCATAGGTTTTCTCGATATATTTCATAGGTTTCCTTGACATATTTCATAGGTCTCCTTGAGATATTTCATAGATTTTCTTGAGATATTTTATAGGTTTCCTTGACATATTTCATACGTTTTCTTGACATATTTCATAGTTTTTCTTGAGATCCCAATGGAGAAATCGGGGTCGGTGCTGTACGAACAGGCACAATAAAATGGAGTTCCTACCCGTTCTTCACTATCATATACAAATAAAAGTAAAGAATAATTTCCTTTTTTCTTTCTTATATACAGTTTTTATTCTTCAACACCTCGATCATGGTTGCACTATTAAATTTTTATTTCTCAATAAATGTAATATGTCGCTTTAGAAAACACTCATAAAGCGAAATTTATGTTATACATTAAGGCTCTATTAACGAAAGTAAATGTTCGTTGAAATATAGTTTAAAATTCAATTTTTTCAGCATGCGAACGAGAACTTGAAAAATCAGGTAATTTCATTGTATTTGCTTTGTTTGTATTTTTTATATTTTTCACTACAAATTTCTGTAAAAGGACGAATGAAATTAAGAGATAATATGTTTTGATGTAATCAGCATATTTTAATATTAGAGAGTTACAGCCCTCGGCCAGAATTCGGCCCATACAAATGCTGCGGCCCACATTTTAAACGCCGGTAAGAGTCGGGTTCAAAACAAATGTCGAGTGAAGCCCGACGATCCTAACTGTGATTTGCAATTGATTTTTTAATCTCTATAATGAAGAAATTAATGGCTATTCTAGATTTATCGTGCCTATCACTGATTTTAATTGCAATGGTTTTTTGCTGACTGTCTCATAGTTGGTGGCCCGCCTTCTTCTCGACTATCCTTGCCGTCATATTCCCGCCTTTTTAGGATATGGTCGGCATTTTCCTCAGTCTCGATCAAATCCCAACCTCATAATCGGGACGGGGGGGGGGGAATCTTTCCCATCCTTTTGCCAACAATTTTCACAAAATGTACTGTTGTGATGGGTACACTGCAAGGATCAGTTTAAGCTAGTTCGATCACTCCCAGCTTCGTTCTTTAGGTCCTTTGACAACATAGTTTTTGCCTAACGCGCCCATTTGGCGTCGGACCACAGGTAGACCGCCTTTAAATGCGATTTTCCAGACTGTCATACCACCGACACCGGGTCGATGGTGGCAAAATTTAGACAGTCGGGGTTGGGGTGCATTTTCTTCACTGGGTGGTCAAAACACTCTCTACTGACGCATATGACGGAGGTCCAATTACGTAGTGTCTTTAGATGGTGATGGTGTGTTAATATGGAATGAAGTGCTGCAAAGTGGCTGGATTTCAGCATTAGTTTTCGTCACACGCAGGTGGATTAAAATATTGACGAAATAAGGTTCGTTATTGTCTAAGCTGCAAGAGGATACATCGATTATCCACTCAGGAGTACTCAAAATCTTAAGTTTTATGATTGCTGTCAACTCAACCATGTCTTCCATAAGAGAGATACGGAAGAAATTTGAATGATACATTTTCATGAAACTTTACATATATTGAAGCTCGAGAAAGTTGTGACCATATTATCGTATTGAAACTCAAACACTGCAGAGTTTGTTTGTGTGTATATATATATGTCGAAATATGCACACAAATATAACTTTTTTATGCGATGAAGTACGTGCCTTTTATGTGTTCGTGTGTAATACATCGTAGTATCCGAGAAAACATTGGTGGTATATTTTTGTTTATTTATAAAACTGTGGAGCATTTCTTGGAGATATGTATATATGCTTATAAACTATAAAGATGAAGGAACTATAGTTAGTTTACGTCAGATAAACAGCATCTGTTCAGAATAGGTGTCTGCATTTGTGGAAATTTCAGTATTTTCAACATTCCACCCCCACTTATTCTTAGTGACGGGAAGTTCGATTCACCAAAGATACTGAACAAGGAGCACTCGAGCAGCAGTTGCGTAGTTTGGCGGAGCTCATATAGATGTACATATCGCATTCAAAGGGAAATTCAATACAGTAACTATTTCTTCTCAGGAAATAAGTGAATTTTCGTGCACGTGAATTGTATGTTAATTAAAACATGGCCATTAACGTACTCTGATCATTATAATTTCGCTTATGCGTACGCACAAATAAAGGCGCCTGTCTGTGTTATTATCAGAATTATTTCAATTGCATTTGATGAAAATAAATAGCTCTGTTTGCACATTGTAAGTCAGTGGAAAGACTTCCGGAAGTGCCGAGATTGCAACCCGATGGTATTTCTTTAGATTTTTAAGCACAATATTATCAGAATTACTTGTGTTTAGGGTGCAGCGAAAACAATTTTCCGCACAGCGATTGCCTTGATTGCAACCTGTGCTATGTAAAAAATATCGTACTTCGAGAACTGTTTCGTGCATCAACAGCCTAGATTGCTGTTGTTTACGTCTAAAAGTGGAAAAATATTTTTCTGATGATAATTTCGTATGCCAACCGCCTGGATAGTAGTTTGTAATGTACGATCGTACCCGTATTATGCATCGGTATCAATTTCACACATAAATATTGTCTTGACAGTAGTGTATCAGTGATAAAATGTGTGAACAGTTGTTCTCTTAATGATACATTGTTGAATATGAAATTTTGAGAATAATTTCTAGTGTGCTGACTGCCTCGATTACAGACAGAGATCTACGAAAATTAAAATACATTTAGTTCATACTATAAGACATAGTGAACTGTCGTATCATAGTTCATTTGCTTAGAGGAGGGACGGCTTAGATCGTATCCCTGAGTAAGTGATAAATAATATTTCATAATTAGAGACCAGATTAAAGAAAAATACTCAACGGGGGGAATATTTTATTTGAATTCAACGTAGACAACTAGACATACATATTTAAAAGTCTTACTTTATATCATTTATGGTCTGTAAATTTCTAGGTTTTGAGGGCCCAGGTAAGGAACAAAGTGCAAGTAAATGGAGTCGGCTCAGAAATTGGTTTTATTTTACAATTCCTATTTGATACTAGATTTTGTGAACTGAGCTGGGGAAAGAGTTTAGCTCACATAAGTGTTACCATTATATTTCTGTACTCAACTCATCTTCTAACGAAATGAGGGTTACCATTGTTTTCCCCCATGCCCTTCAAATATAGAATTTAGAACTTCAGTTAATCGTCCTAGATTATGTTTTTGTGGTAAAAATCTTGCTTATTTCTGAACATTTCAAGTTTTTTAGACAAATGAATGAGTAATTTGGAAATAAATAAGTTTGGAACTAATCTGGTTGTTTAATGGAACAAACAAGAATTAATAATTACTGTTAGTAAATCCATGCAAAAACAATATATGAATTTGGTCACTGCAACAAGCCTCATTACATGTTATATGAAGTACGTATCGTCTTACCGACAAGAAGTATTTTATGAGGCTGAGAAAAAAAAAAAGAAAATGGCAGAAGCATTAGATGTTTAAGCCGAATTTGTCGAGGCAGTTTGCATAATGAAGAAAAGGATGTTGGAATACGAAGGAGAGGACGAGGGAGTGCAGCAGACAGCCGAGGAGCGTTTAAAGACTGAGTTTTTTACGTGACAGTAGACAGTGTTGAAGTCTGTTGAGGAACGATTCGAGCTCTTCAAAGAACACCAGGATTTTTGGGGTTTTCTCTACAACCTAGAGGCACTACCTGAAGACCTATCGGCTCACTGCAAAGATCTTCACATGGCACTGAAAGAGGGAGAAAGTTCGGACATAAATGGAACGGAGCTCGAGGAAGAACTGAAGCATTTGAAGTTGCGAGTGCTGAAAGGATCTTTTCAAAGCTAAGACTAATGAAGACATACTTGAGATCGACGATGGCAGATGAGAGATTGTCATCTTTAGCTATTTTATCGATTGAAAATGACGTTGCTCATGAGTTGGACTTCTCAAAGGCTCGCAAAGTGTCTTTTACTTAAACTTATAAACTGGTTAAAACTACCTTTATAATGGAACTGTGAACCGAATAATAGCAACACAAACTTGAACACTATAAACTGAATATTTGAAAATTGAAGTTTTCGTAGTCCATAGAAAGTCTGTGTTAACTATGCGGAATAGGCCTATTAGGGAAATATGTTAAAAAGCGCGCAAATTACTCTATCTGATGGTGGTGTGGAAACAAGTAACATTCGAACATTACCTTTTTATTTAAATATTTACTGTTCATCACTGAAATTTCAAGTTCAAGGGGGCGGCAAATTTTGCTCTCGCACCGGGCGTCATTTTACCTAAGGCCGACGCTGATTGGATGACATAAACAATGAAGACAATTTAAGTAGAATTGCAGCTTGAGCAAGTTGTACAATCAAGCATAAATAATTACACATCATATCACTATACATGAAATTATAAATATACTGAGATTTCTATCTGGGGAGGGGGGGGGATGCAGTTCCGAAGCTGGTGAACACTTTTTGCAAAATTTACAGCAGGAATGTGATGTTTGTACGACTTAGAAACATAAGATGACCATTAACCCTCAAATAACAAGGCTTGTTTGCGAGACAAATTTGACAAGGCTGTGTCATATCTGTCATCTACTGCTATTCTTCAGTTTATAATTGCATAGCAATTTCTGTTCTAGAGATTTGTGTTTATTCACCCTCTCAAGAATATACCAAGCACATGAATCCAACAAACAAAAATTTGGCATGAGAATATATATACCATAAAATACACGTACTTAAATATTTAGCGCGATAATGACCGTAAAATAAAAATTAAAAGATTTTGACAATTCTTGAGCTTGCCACGTATTTTGAAAATTCTTGAGCAGGCTGTCAACGCTGGAAGATTTAGATTTCCTCAAATACTCGACAGGATGAGACCATCAACATGAGAGTTACACTCTTTTCGCTGTCCACTTCCAAATCTACATTCAAGTATATTTTTTTAATATTATTATTTTTTCGCTGTGAAGATAGGTAGGTCAACCATTTTTCCGAACTGTTAGTAACCAGAAGAAAAAGCGTTGATCTACCTAGCCAACCTTCACAGAAAAAAATAAGTCCATTGTAGATTTGGACATGGATGAAGACGAGTCGTCTAATTCTCATGATGTCCCAGCACATAACATTTGGGGAAATGTAAACCTTTCAATGTTGGCAGCCTTTCCAAGAGTTGCCAAAATATTTTTCAAGTTAAAACTGATAACTTTTCCTAAACCTGAATTATCTTCTGAAGTTTTCTGTCGCTTGCCAATAATGAATGTATCCACTGAGAGGTCACTTTCTAAGTTGAAACTAATTTGAAATCTACAGTGGGAATAGGAGGGACCGAATAGACGGTTTGCCAATAATTGCCAACGAATAGGGACATCTCCATTGATTATGAAAAAAGTGGTTGACATGTTTGCTCCTTATAAGGATTACGACAAAACTGATTCTTTAGTGACACTGATATGTGAAATGCTACAAATGTTGAGTACTCCTAAAATCCACCTTTGCTACGTATCTAACTGGTCGACGTGGTGTGTCATACAGCGCCAATTCAGTCTGGTGTCCACTCACATTTTTATCTTCCCTTTACTAACAAAAGTGTTAGTGTTACGAACTATATTATGTACGCTTAATGTACCAATCAGTGTACCTCAAGCTATTTTAGTTTTTTTTTTCTGCTGTGAATAAATTTTGTGACCCTTAAAACTAAATACGTTTCCTTTCTAAAATTAAAGAATACCTATGAAATGCAGCATTTGAAAATACACTGTCTTTTCTTGGGGTGGGTCAACCTAAAGGGGGTGGGTGCTGCTGAGGTATGCATGACCTCTTTCGAAATGAATGGGCGCCACTGTTTCCACCACACCCACGTACTCAGCTTGTTTACAGTCCTTTCATCAATATAATAATTATATATCTTATTAGTTACGATTTATTCTACGAAACAACCTCGGCTCCTTGCAAAGCCCTAAGTTTTGCATTCGGAATATTCTCGGTACGAAGCCTGCTGCCAGCTATCCGATCTGAGATTTTCCCTAGGTTTCTTTACCTTCAAACAAAGCCATTTGATGCCTTAAGCACTGACTGGCTTCTCTTATCCTCCAAACAGAGCATAAAATGTGAATGAATGTCCATAACAAATTTAGAAAAGATCTTTTAAAAATCAAATAAAGAAATAATTTTTGAACATACTTCTGTTGTATAATACGCTTCTCTTTCTGCGATCTAGCCACAACAAGCACAATATTCAATTAATTTAGACAAACACTAGAAAATCCTGCATATATCTTGTTTTGTTTTATATAATTATTTTAAGTTACTGTTATTTTTAACTAAAATTATGTTTCTTTTTTCGAAGCACTATGTGAAAGATATTAGACATTATAGTAATTATATTATATAGTAATAGTTGTTATATTCTATTACATAAGTTATAATAAACACAACATTTTACTAGTATTTTAAAACATATACTTCTCTTGCGAGGCTAGATTTGTTCATAATCGAGCAAATTTTAGAACACTGTAGCATCACCCCTCTTTCTGGCGCTATTGTTCATATGCGGAGAATTTTCAATGCTCTCTCGCCCGTCTTTGTTCCTCTGGGAGTGGGGGACTCGAAAGGCAGCTACTATCTCGCACAGCACAGATTCAATCACACATACACAA
Organism: Lepisma saccharinum; assembly: GCA_022664845.1. NCBI lineage: Eukaryota > Metazoa > Arthropoda > Insecta > Zygentoma > Lepismatidae > Lepisma > Lepisma saccharinum. The sequence goes on from JAGDQP010047257.1 coordinate 10,254, forward strand.
ACTGTAGTCACTTGACACTTCTCCGTCAAACTCTCCCTCGGTTCGCGTTATCGCTTCTCTCTTCCTTCGGTGCTTGTCTCTTGTTTTGGTAGTAATGAGTGGGCTGATGAAGAAGAGGGTTTTGAGAGTAGTAAAGGAGTGAACAAGGATTATTGGAAGATTATTTTTATTATCTTAAGGTGCTTTTCGGGAGGTGACGTGTATCTTTGGAACGGGTGAACGTAGAAAGATGAAAGAAGCATGAAACAAGGCTAGAATTTTCCAAGGAATACGAATATCGTACTCTTATTTTGCTTTATCACGTATAACACTTGTGAAATTTAATAACTAATTAATATATAAGCTAATAACTAAATTTAGAGTATTTCATAGAAATGCGAAAGTGTTTAGTAAATATGTATAATTATAGGAATAGAGTATTTCATTGACCTATTAAGATATAATTATAGGTATATAATTAGTATATATTATAATGATAAGAAGTGGTTCTCCCCCGGATCGATTCCAGTCTGACTTAAAATTTTCAGATGGTCTTTTCAGACTAGCGTGCTTAATTTGAAAGGTTTACTACAAGTTGAGGACTGCAGAAACTCCTTTATAAATGTTTGGCGAGGTGCTGAATTCGTATGGTGAAGCACTGAATCGTAACTCGCGTGCCCCCCCCCCCCCCCCCAGCCGCTGCTAATCTAGAGTTCACAAGTCAGGATCACGAGAGTATGAACCATGATTGTCATCATCATATTCAACCATTTTCTATCCAGAACTGTAGGAAGGCAGTACAGAACTACTGGTAGTACTGTCCACTACCCTGCTTTCCTTTCCACATATGCCAGTCTGCATGTATATAGCTTCTGAAAATAATAAAATTGCATTTGGACGTCGTCTTGGCCGTCTCTTTTTTTTTTCTTGAGTCATCTTTAAGATGTTTAATAAGGAAGCGAGCAAGAAATTTTACTTTTTACGTAGAACGTTTGATGTCTATAGTAGGATTGATCGTTAAATGCGCCAAGAGTGTTCTTGTTCGCCTATTTTATTAATACTTTACGAATATTATATACGAGCCTCTTTAATAAGAAATCACCAAGATGGTATCCAAGAAAATGTCTTTAATTCAGAATGAAGCAAACTAGGTTCTAAGACGTGAAAAGGTTAAAAGCAAGCTAGAATCGAATAAGCAATATACCTGAGAGTATCGGGCATGCATTTGTCTATCTGAAAGAGTATTTCCTAAGAAATACAAAACCGTTTAATAAGACGTTGAAATAATATTCCTTGGACTCTTAGCTTACTTTGCTCTGATCGATTTTAGCCTGTTTTAAATTTTTTTGAGTTTTTGAAAACTAGTGTGCTTGATTTGATAAGCTTGATATAAGTTGAGTGCTGGAAAACTGCTTTATTAATGTTTGGCGAGACGCTGAATTCCTATACTGAGGTATTGAATTCGAACCTGCATGCTTTGTTATTGTTAATTCGAACTCAAGTAAGCTGATAATAATCAAAGTAAAATAATTGGCACCACTGAATAGCTACATTCTCTTAACATTTTTAGGGGCGTATAAACTAGAGTCTTTGAGTTGGTAAGCTTGCTACAAGTTAAGCCTGAATTATGTAGGAATCAGAGCAGTTCCATCTTTTAATTTTTTTCAATGGGGTCGGGAACGAAGAGTCATTGGATTCGATAGCTTAACAGCTAGTTTTTTCAGATTTTCGATCTGAAAGATAAACTGCATGATTCACACTACATGATATAGCAACCAAGAGCAAAAATACAATTTAGCCCAGTAAAAATAAGTCGATGAGCTGAAAAAATTCTTAAAAAAGCTGATTTTTCAGAATTTGCTCTTCGTGTGAAATAGAGTGAAACCTTAAAAGTCCCAAAATATCCCATGTGAGCTTCATCCTCAAAATGGCGGTCAAGGATGGCCGCCATCCTATGCGCACCTGGTTTTCTATTTCAGCCTGTATCTGGCAACTCAATAATGATATTTCAATTTTAAAAGCATCGTTTTACTCTACTATAGCTCTACTTTAATGTGGTGTATTGCACATTTAAATAAAATAGCACCCAAAACAGTTGCTCATGATCAAAGTTGATAATTCCGGAATTTCAGAAAGGCACTCTGTAGTATTTTGCGCTCAAGCTCCTAAACCTTTAGGAAATCGTAGAAATCGGGTCATAACTTTTCGAGATATTTACTTCGACGTGAGCCTAGCTGTTATCGGGGATTAAAAAAAGAACTTTCTGGTGGTTAAATATCAATATAGTTCGTCTGGTATTCGCTAGATGTCAGGGGTATCACTTCCAAGTTTGTTGTACTTTACAAAGGAATTGATAATATATATGTACTAGGCATTTAAAGTAATTATAATAAACCATTTATCCTTATTAAACATGGGATAGGGGTGGGTGTAAAGTTAAGAAATACAAAAAAAAAAAAGATAGAAAGTCTCATGGCGTTACTACAAGACAGTACTGTATATAATGGGCTGGCGCGGAGGTTCAATTTGTAAATTATTGTTTTGTATTGGTATGTGAACAAGATGTTTCAGTGGAACGTACGATGGCAGATGAACAAGTATGTATCATTTGTAAAACTTCACTTATTGTTGGAGATGTAGTTACGGTCAGTAGAGGCCTCCCGACTTTTGTAAAGGCAAGTGTATCTCGTGGAGACGGACTAGAGACTTATTTCAAAAATGTTGATAACTTGATTGTGCATGTCGAGTGTCGTAAGAACTACACGAGATCGTCAACTATAGTAAAATATAATCTTGAAAAATCAAAAGATGTGTGTGATGATATTTCAAGTACATCAATATTATCGACCAGATCCTCATTACCAGCATTCGATTTTAAAAGAGACTGTATATTTTGTAATAAGGAGGCGTCATTTAAAACTGAAACAAGAGAATCACAAAAGTATCGGAGATCAATCCACAAATTAGCTACCTTGGAAATTAGATCAACAATAATCGCGCAAGCAAAAAACCGTGCTGCCGAATGGGGGAAAAGTGTGTTAGCTAAACTGAACAGTGTGGTAGACTTAGTTGTTGCTGAAGCCAAATATCACAGAGATTGCTATGTAAAGTTTTTTTGCCTTCTCAACAGAAGGAAAAGTAGGAAGACCTATGGAAAAGACAAATCTGATGACTGGAAAAGCTGTGATTACGTAGAGGGCGATGATGAATGCCAGTATTCCGTTGGATAACTACATGACAAATTGATAGAATATGCTAATGGAGATCCTACCGTCCATTCAGCAAACAATATGAAAACCTTCTTCAAAAGAGATTCAGTGAACGATTGATCGTTACAGAGGGATGTATTGGTATGGGAGGAAATCCATTCTAACTTTCAAGGGAGCAAATAAGAGACTGTTACACGATGCTTGGTATGAGAAAAGGGAAAAGAATGAGGAAAGTGAAAGAGCTCGCATTGTATTAATGGTAGCGAAAATAATTAAACAAGATATTCCGTCAAAAGCCTATGATAATATGTCATATCCTCAAGCAGAACAACTCTTTGAGGGGCACAATGATCTCATCCCACCATCACTAACCCCCTTTCCGAATTCAATGGTCCTCCGTTCCGCTCCGTTGTCCTACGTCCCGTTCACTTCCGTTGTACACACTTATCCGAATTAAATAAGTGTTTAAACTTTTAACCACAGATGTCACCCAAGTCTGGAAACAGCTGGAAACCCTCCGCGTGTAATGTGCGTGAGTATTGGGCAATGCGAAGTCAAGGTAGTTTGATGCGAAGTGAATAAGGCAAAAAGCAACATGGATGAAGATAGATGTAGGCGTAGAATTCCCATGCTTGCAGGCATTCGGCATATATAAAATAACAACAGACGATGATTGATAGCTATTCGAAGGATGATCACAATTCTGCTGGTTATTCTGAAAGTTTTTGCATGATAAGTGCGTCTGATGAACTATGAAACACTAAATAATGTTAAACCAGGATCTATGAATAACAACCTAAGTCATGAGCCTTGACAACGTTACGCATTTGAAGTTCTAAAAACACTTCAAATAATTATAATAGTTCTTAATCTTAGTATTCTTAAATAAACTACTCATATGCAAGGGCGTCGCCAGGAATTTTCCCAAGAAGGGGAAAATTAGGAGATTATATATATATATATATATATATATATATATATATATATATATATATGAGGTCGAAAATAGGCCTTAAAATGAACTTAAGTGAAACAAAAGTAATGTGCAATCAACATGCAGCAAAGAAGGAAGTGAAGATTAACGGAGAGACAATAGGCATAGTTGATGAGTATGTTTACCTAGGCCAGCTTAAAACATCGAATGCCAAGTTGACTGATGAAATAAATAGAAGATGTAAAATGGCGTGGAGTTCTACACTTTATTTTCAAAAGCAAGCTTCCAATGTGTCTGAAGCGTAAAGTTTATAATCAATGTGTATTACCAGTAATGATGTACGGCTGTGAAACTTGGACATTGAATGCGCAAACGACTAAAAAATTGAGAGTCACACAAAGATCAATGGAGAGGTGCATGCTAGGAATAACCAGGAGGGACAGGAAGAGAAATGAATGGATTCGCGCACAAACAAAGGTAGAGGATGTAATCAAGACTGCGAAGAAGATGAAGTGGAGATGGGCCGGTCACATAGCTAGACGAACAGATGGAAGGTGGACGACAAATGTACTACAGTGGATTCCTAGAGAAAAGAAACGACCGAGACGACGTCCAAATGTAAGATGGGTGGATGAAATCAGGCGTTTTTCGGGAGCTACATGGATGAGGATATCATCAGACCGAGATATGTGGAAGGAAA
>JAGDQP010047258.1:0-15075 GCA_022664845.1 Lepisma saccharinum
GGTTAGGTGATTGTGGCACGTATACTAAATCCATGTAGTACATTTATAAATTATTAACTTTCAAGTTTTCGGCATTTGAACATGAATATTTTTTGCACATTTAAACAGGGTGTTGATTTCTTTCCAAAATACCTATCCAAGGTGAATGTAATTTAATTTTAAAGAAACAAACAAATAATATTTAAATATCAATTTGTGTGAATTGCTAAAAATAGATCTAGTGATATTGAACCTTAGTAGCACTGGCAGGGAAGAAAAGAACCTCTTGTAGAAGTTTATCTTTTCCTATTACATTGTGGCAACTCCTGTACCTTATCACATGTTTTCATTTTTTTATTTATTTTTTTACCGAACTGTACATAAACCTTTTAAAGGAAACACATACGATCATGAACTTTTGAGAAACTGTGGAAACGAGCATAATACAAAGTGATGGGGTGCTTAGAAAATTTCTATGATTCAATTAAATGATCAAGAGAAGCAGATTGATATTTTCACCCTAAACTATAACTCGAAAGAGAAAGGCTTGAAAAAATAGTTTGGTTTACTCATAAAAGTATGTTCATGAGTAAAAGGAAATACTGACCTAAAATCTGTGGTTTCGATTTTGACAAGTAAAGCAAAGGGTACAGTTACTCAAAGAAGTTAGTATAAACTGGGAATGAATGATTAGCATCCAAACATAGTATTAAGTTTCTCGCGTTACATAATGTTGTCAATTCAGAGTATAAGGTGATTCCTTTTTTTATAATCGCTAAATTTTACCCTAACTATTTTATTTTCGTTTACGTCCTTTGGACTTAACAGCACTTGAACATTGTTAGTCGAAGCACTTTATTTGCAAATTTACTATTTCGGTTTAAGTGCAGATATTTCAACACTTATTGCTCTAGGTTACTCTCCTGCAATATAAAATAAAATAACCCTTATTTCTAACCAGAAAATGGCTCGTGAGGTCTTCACTTAAGTCATTCATAATGTCATGAAATATATTGAAGGGGCTATTCAGCATTTTTCTCGAAGGAACCAATAAAACTACGATATTCGTAGAAATGTGTGAAAATCCATGTTAAATTGGACACCGCCGTATCCAAGTCCCTCTCCCTCTTAATCTCGTTTTCTCAAAACTCCTCTTTTCCGTAAATTACAATCAAATTTGCATAACTCAATCAAATTGTAAGATTTTTTTTTTATAATTTTGGAGGCAAATTGTTAGGAATTATATTGCCAATACTAGACAGTTAATAACTCTAATTTGACAAATTCTGACAAATGGTCCTTTTTAGTTTCCCGCATCAAACACGCACACCTAGTCGGTAGCGGGCTCGACTTCAGTGCGAGCGGTCCCGGATTCGATTGCCTTTGGTAGTTCAAAATTTTGGTGTTGACCCACCATCGTGAGGACAATTGGGGAGCTGTTGTGAATAAAAGACAGTAACGATCACAGTTGAGAGCTTCGGCTCTCCTCTCCCAACGCGTCTGGTCAGCGTGGGTGCTGTAGACCAACTCCTCCCTCCGGGAGAGGCCTCATCCTGTAGTGGATTGAATATGATTCCAACCAACTTCGTAAACTTTGGGGACAAAAAGAAAGACAAATAGAATGAACAAGACGCTACAAGCACGGCTACAATCATTATGGTAGAAGAAGTTTCGAGCTGAACTATTGTTCAAATGTAAACAAAGTAGAAACTATATAAAGAGCTTTTTTTTTTAATTTTCCGTGTTTCATGTATCTATGATCTAATCTTCCATTTAATGCTATTTCCCTAGATTCTATACATATGAAAACTATATCCTACAAATTGATAAAAGTTTTTAAAAGGGAGTTTAACGTCCCAAGTGAGAATAAGCAACACATAATCCCTACTGATTACGAACATGCTGATATCGCTATTAAATTTATTTTATGAACAATAATAGGGAAAGAATAACTTTCTCGATTCGTCGAGAATCTAACTAGTCGATTTTCTTAAAATGTATTTATTGCTTTTAGGTATCTTAGGCTCAGACCGGAGAAGTTAGTATACTGTACAAACTGATGTAACTAGTAAATCAATATTTGAGAACATGAGAGTGGATACTCATGTTTCGCGTCGTTGCCACATAATTCATATCAGAACTTAGTCTTTTTAAAAACCAACAAGTTGGTTTTATAAAAATATAATAAATAACAAATAAATAGATTACGATAAAGAAAATTGAGTCTGTTTTGTAGAGAAACTTATCTGTTGATGAATGGCTTATTCCTAACACGTTTCATACAGTGGAAAACAGCTAATTTTGTAATTTAGGCTTTGCAAAGAGACCGGTCATTTTATCATTGACTGAGTGTAGCTACGTCTCCAAATTTTTAGATACATTGGAGTAGTGAAAGGGGGTTATGTTAGTTCAAGTATGGGGTTTATCGTATATACATCTTTAATAGTATCCAAAGGCCAATATTAATATTCCTAACTATTTATTAGAATGCCAAGGAATATAATACATGTGATATATTCAGAACCGAAGAAGTAGTTAAGACAACATCGCATTGCTACGTATACATAAATCATTATCCATTGTTATCGAACATCCACTCCTCCTCCTGGTAAACTAAGTTACTTTACAAAATCTTCTAAATCAATTACATGTTTATGCAATTCCATTATTACAAGTATAAGCATTCATAATATCCATTATCGCATAGACTTCATCAAAATGCATTATATCCAGTGTCGCATAGACTCATCAAAATTAAATGTATCCATGGTTGCATAGACTCATCATATCCAGAGTCTATTTAATCATCATAAGAATCACCCATAACCACTTCTCCGGGGCGTATTTGCTAATAATCTCATATGTAATGTTGTTGAATTTGAAATTCCTATACGAAAAGTGATTGACTCGGTTTGGAACTTGACGTAATTCAACTTTTGGAACAATATTTTCTCTGCATGTAATCCTGGACAGTGTAGATTACTCGCTGCAACTAGGTGGTTGCATCTGGAGTCAATCTTACGTTCACAGCGATTACAAAAATGATATGTTAATGTAGTATTGACCATCTTACTTAAAAATCCTCCTTAGTTGGAAGTTGCATAGATATCTGATTTACGTGAGTTCAAGTTTACCATATTAAGCTCGTGTTTCTGATTCATTTTCCTGGTACTTGAGATTCTTGTTCAGATATCTGACTGGTCTTGGTGGATTCGAAGTTTTCTTGTCGCCAGTTGTTAGTTGAAGTAAGAGGTTTTCGTATATGCATTTTTAATTAGTATTCAAAGGCCAATATTAATATTCCTAACTACTTATTAGAATGCCAAGGAATATAATGCATGTGATATATTCATAACCGAAGTAGTAGTCAAGACAACATCGCATTGTTACGTATATATAAATCATTGTCCATTGTTATCACAACAGGCTACAATTGAAACGATGATATTTTATACACTTCTTGGGGAGTGGAGATGAGTGAGTTCTAATTTTGTAATGTCGTAGAAACTGCCTATGTCTGCAAAGTTTCAAGTCGACTGTAGTAGAGAATGTATGTGTGTAGAAACTGAAGGGGGTGAAATTGTTTTACCCCTAGGGAGCAAGAGGTGGATTTGCAAATCTTTGTATTTTCATCGAACCACGTACGCCTATATTTCAAGTCGATCGGAGTAGTGCAGATAGGTTAAAAATGAGTTTAAATTTGCACGAATCAAATTGACAGACGGGTAAATATCGTTCAATGAGCTCGGGTAGGAGTGAGTTTCGAAACTTTTACAATGTGGTCCGAAATACGTATGCATGAAAACTTTCAAGTCAATTGGAATAATGGAAGTGAGTTTAAACTGACGGACGGGGAATTTTTAACCTCTTAGTTCGAAGGGGGGGGGAGTTGAAGGGGCGGCGAGGGCTGAGCTTTCAAACAATTTTGTTCTCATCGGAACCACATGCGCCAACTAAGTTTCAAGTCTGTTGGAGTGATGCAAATGGGTTAAGATTGAATTTCGTGATTCGAAAAAACAAACTGACAGAAGAATTAATTTATATCAAATCATTAAATGAGTTGGGGTGAGTTTCCAAAAATGTTATAATGTGTTTAGAAGTACGTACGCATGAAAAGTTTCAAGTCGATTCGGTAAGTGTAAATTCGCTTAAATTGAAGAGGTTGAAATCTTTTACCTCCCGGTGAGAATGGATTGAGTGTGGGATAGGGATAAGTTTCCAAACATTTTGTATTTTCATTGGAACTGTGTGCTGCTACTACCTATCAAGTCGATTGAAGTAGTTAAAATTCAGTTACAAATTTGTAACTAACAAACTGACAGATTTACAAGTTAAATAAAACCGACTAATAACAAAGTCAAAGTCAAAGTTAGCAAATTCAAACCCGTGAAACATGTTTCCAAAGAGAGGAAGAAAGAAATAGAAATGTATGGTATTTTCATTAAAAATTTGGTCAATAATATTCTCTAACATCTGTAGAGAAGAAAAATATTAAATATCTGCGTAAGCTGTCCAATTTTTGGTGTGAAAAACTACGTTTCATTGCATGTATCACATATGACACAGGGGACGCTACGACTACTTTTCAGGAAGATTGGATAGATTGTTGATTTTCGAGTTTCATGATGTTCTTGTACGTTTTGCTCATAATTAAACATAATTTAACTCCAAAACCTTTGTAATATTTTTAATGTGTCCCTTCTTTCAGGATTCTGAAGAGGGTAATTTCTTCCGGGGGGTGTGCAGAATTCAGTCCAGTGGAATGACACTAGTATTATTTCTTGGGGTGCTGATTAAAAATATCAGGGGGCTGTTGTTCATAATTTATGGGGGTTAATGGCTAGAGAAGGGGGTATCGGATAATCTCTGTGTTACGGTACTACAAGTTACACTGAAGTGCCAAAAGTCATGGAGTACCTACCTAATAACGTGTGTAACCCTTCGAGCACTGCGAAGTGCAGCAACTCGACGTGGTAGGGACGCGACAAGTAGCTGGTAGTCCGCTTAGAGGGATGTTCAGCCATGCAGTCTCGATTACCGTCCACAAGTCGGTGGTTCTTGCAGCTGGAAGATCCTGGGGATGCATAGCACGTTCCATGATACCCCACATGTGCTTGATATGGTTCATATCCGGGGGCCATGTCATGCGTCAAAACTTGACAGAAAGTTCTTCAAACCAGTCGCGTACCATTGCGGCCCGGTGACATGGCGCGTTCTAATTGTGAAAAGTCGTATTGCTGGCTAAGTACACGAAGACCAAAAGGGCTGGAGATGGTTTCCAAGCAGCTGAACATATCACTCTCCGATCAATGTTTGCTTCAAGCGGACCAGAGGACCCAAAAAATGCCAGATAAACAAGCACCACACCATGACGGATCCACCACAAGCTTTCACAGTGCCTTGCTAACAACTTGGCTCCATGTGTTCATGGGGTCTGCGCCACATCCAGACCATACAACCTGCGTGTACCAATGAGAAACGTAACTCATCTGACCACGCTACACGTTGCCAGTCCTCTAAGGCCCAATTTACGTGTCCCAGAGCCCATGTGAGTCGCAGTCGCCAATGGGCAGCGGTAAGTAGCGACACATCTTCGGCTGTGATACCCTATGGAAACCAAACTGCGTTGTACTGACCTCTGAGATATTTTCCTGCCGTCCTACATTGATTTCTGCTAACAGATCACGCACAATTGGTTGTCTGTTGCCCGGACGAGTCTACCCAGACATCGTTGTTCACGGTTATTCAGCAGCAGTCATTCTATTACATGTGTTGAAATTACATTTCTTATAGGTGTTCATTATTTTACATAACCATATCACTAATGGACATTAGTTAGAACGTTTTAAGTAAATGATATTACATCTGTTCATGAAAATCGTGATACAAAATATGTGTTAATGATCATTAGATATTTTTTGTAACTTGACCACATTAAACGAGAGATAAAAAATAGTTATGTCATAACCTCAAAATAAATGCAGATTTAAATCCATATTTTTGTATTAATAGTCTTGATAGCGGCACAATGTGTAATTTATATTACGCATGACGTATTTCTTCACAGACAATACCGAATTTTTAGTACCAAAATGTCATCTTTATATACCAAATGTTCTTCTCAATAAAATTGTTCATACTTTGTGTCAAAACTTTAGTGTCAGGATGCTAGAGGATATAAGAATCTATATAAATTTACATGGAAATTAATTTTGTGACCAAATTAATAGTTATGAATTACAACTATTTTAAAAAACACAAACGTCTTGCCTACATTCTAGAACGTAGAAACCGAGAACCAGAGCTTTATATATCTGTGACGATTACTGCTAACGGGCGTTGTCTGTAACCACTTTTGGAAAGGGAAATATAAAAGCAACGTACATACGATTGGTCACATAATACGTACAAGTAACAATAAAAACACCTTAGCATATTGCATGAACTTGAGACTTATCTATATTTCCATATCTTCTCACGAATGAGTTTTTAAAATAAACATTATTATTTGAGTGCTTATTTTAGTTGATACATAATGCAATATTTAATATAAGTTTATTAAATATCTAAACAAATGTTTTACACCATCAATATCTTTACAGATGACCAAAAGGAATGTGGAATTCAGGACATTAAATGCATTGACAATTCCAGTGAGTAAATTAATATTAATCTGCATGCTGTTCCGAAATAAATGGCCGTAATGCACAATGATCAAACTAAACACTCCCTGCGTCGAACTCTACGTTAGCATTGGAAAAGCTAATAATAGAAGGAAGTGAATTCAAAACAATAACGCACTTGCTCTTAATATTTTTTCTTAAATTTGGAATGCAGATATGTACGGACACAAGATGTTTAATAACCGTCACAAAGAAATTAGTATAGACCGTTTTCTAAAACACAAAATGGCCGCCGAGTGAAACATCCTATGCCCATACTCAGTTTCCATTATCCCCAAATTCGTCATGGCATTATTGTAATAGATTTTAGTAAAGAGAATCGCCGGCATTCGTGTAAGAACTGAAGCGTCTGGTAATGTTGAGATCCCACATACTTACAAATTTCATAGATTTTAATCTTTGTTAAAGCTATCACCGAGCCAAACCCAATCCACGACTGTAAGAGGTTCAGCAAATTTAAGTTAGAATTTTTTAGTAAAACCACGTACATATTCAATGTCCTCAAGTAGGCTTTTGTATCGTAGATTTTTCTGGGGCCTTGTGCCATATTGAATAATGTATTGTGCCTGCTTCTTGAAGGCACGAAGATGAGGCTATTACATTAGTTGGTCTGTTAATAACTACACATTCGTCCTTAGTAAAGAAGAAATGGAAGTTCGCACGAGTGCACAGTGGTCAAGACACCCTGAAATCTGGGGATAACCTCAAACTTCAAGTAGTGAAAATAACATTAAGGTCAAGCGCCTTTGAAAGCAGAAGGTTTATTGCATCTAATACTACTTCCAGGAGAAACGATCTCACCCACAGAGAATAGGAACCCCGCAAAGCTGTCGAAGTTTGGATTGAGCATTAGTATTTCGTAATCGCTAGTGATTAGGAGTACGAAGTTACCACGTGTCTTATAACTACGTAATTATTTCTTTTGGGAGAAATATTTTGATTGTTTTCATTTCGTTGCAACATGAACTATATATAAATGTGTCTATTATTAGTCAAAAATATAGTTGCAGATTTTACATCCTGGGTAATCTTACGAGGTAATCCGTAATTGAAAATGAATATGCGTTACATGTTGTTGTGGAGTTATAAAGGTAATTCTGCCTTATTATGTCATGTCTCCTTCTTCAGAGATAGGTTAGCCATGTTTCAGAAATTACAATAAAGGTTTGCTACCTTTTAAAACATGCCTTTATAAAAATCAAGCGTGGTTTTCGTTCACTTGTATTATTTCTACATAAGGAGTTGTAAATATTTGCTTTACAGCTGATATGGAATTCAAATCCAACAGAAGTCTCTCCAGCAAAACCTGAAAGAAGTAAAATGAAGCAAAGAGTATGAAAAGCAGCAGCTATATCACCATAAAAAGATTATCATCTCTAGCATCTGGGGAAATTCGAACAAGTTGCTGAATTCTGTTATTAGTTTTCGCCCAACTTGCTGGGTTCAACAGACCGCTTTCTAAATGACAAATAGTCGTCGTCGTCGAAATCTATTTTAATACCCACCTGATAGATCAAATACCAACTTCATGTGTTAGACGATCCCAGAAAACCTTAAACAAATCATCAAACAATACCAGGAAGCAGCTCTTAAGACAATTCAAGATATTATGTACAGTCTGTTGGTCACTTCAGATTCAATCATTTCGACGTTAAGTCAACCTACGGCTCAGAGCAGCAAGAAAAAGTAAAGGTATAAATTTGTTCTACTTCCTAAACCTCCTATCGCTCCTTATTGTGACATGGAAGAGGTGATTTCGAGAAAAATTCAAGAGTTTTGTTTTCAGTATTAATATATTATTTTTTCATCTGATTTGACGTGATATGAAGTTTAATACCTACAAGTTAAGGGACGTTTCTACGCCAGTAGGTCAAGTCAGAGCTAGCAAGAAACTAATACTGCTCCAGATATGTTCACAATGGATCAGGTATATTTGTCTGTATTTTTCGATTTCTGAGTTCCTAATTAACATCTATGTTCAGTATAATTTGGTATCTCTTCACGTTTCTTATACCATTACTTCATTGCCAACAAACATCCTTCAAGGAAACTGAGGAAAACAAGTTATGGCCAGGTTTTCAGGGTCTCTGGAGTGGTATGTTTAACCAGTTACTCTCTGACGAAATGATACAGCTCAATCTTGTTAAGGAAGCATTTTAGGATCTATTCTGCCATTCAGTCCCTTTAGGAATTCGTATCTTATCTGAAACTCTAGTTCTTCATCCTCCAGTTTTACAACATTGTATATTATTTGGAGATTTGCATTCTGATGTGTGTCTGCACTGAGTCAATCAGGATTGTCTTTTACGATATCTGGATTTCAAAGAATGATAGTAGATGCATTCAGTAGATATTCTGATAACAATGGCACGATGGAGTTTTACAAGAGGAATGTTGGCTAACATATACAAAAAGATCACAGAAAACTGGTTGAAATTTAGGGAGCGTTTACATTGTTAGAGTTTGGTAAACCTGGAAGGCAGCTATATAGAGCCGATTTTGTTCCCGATATCAATTTTCCGTTATGGACAATGATTGCGTCACACATTAGTTCTGATGTCGAAAGAAGTAATCTACATCAACATCAGATAGCGCTTGCAGACACAACATGAGTCTTGTGATGAACTTAATTTGGCTCTCCCAGTCCTACTTCATTGGCACTTTTCACGTGGCAGTTTACTGAAAATTTACAAATTAATCTTTGGGAGGATGTCAGACAGCAGCTAGATGGCATTTTCTATTCTGTTAAACACAAAATCTGAGAAGGTAGCCTTGCCAATATATGAAGATTCCCTTAAAGATTTGGCAAACTCAGGATTCATCACTCAGCTAGTAACGAATACGACGATCTCTGACAAGACTTCCTTGAAATAATTTACAACTAAATATACCCTCCTTCACAAGATTAGATAGTCTTGAGATGTTCTAGGATTCTTTTATGTACAGAAGCTGAGAACTTTGGATGTTCTAGGTTCAATTCCTTGATCGATTCAGATACAATAGCATTTTCAAATTCACTGGCAACACTTTGATTTCGAGAGCTCTTCTCGTCTTTCAGTCCGTATAGATATTTGGTTCCACTTTTCACCATTATAAATTTGATGCTGTTATCCGGACTCTGGTAAAGACCCATGAGTGATGTTTTTCTTTCAACACGTTATACCACGAACTTTCCCTCCATCAATGTTTTATGAACGTCTGTCTGTATCTTTGGTATTCGTCCCATATCTTTCAAAAATACAGTTATTCATCGAGTATAATGTGAGTGTCCTAACACTAAATACCATGGGCATTTTTAGGCATTGAGAGCAAGTTAATTATCGCTCACTTACTGGCCCTCACAGACTGGAAGTTGATCAAGTGATTATAAACACTGTGTATAAATTCATTGTTGGAGGAATGACAGTAAGTTCCCTATTTATATTTTTATGGATTCGCACGGTCCATTGCACTGTTGGTGATTTTCATTGTATACCTGCTTCCCGATCATGTAAAGCTAGGGAGGAGTAAGTTAGTGTGCGTACCGAATGCATTGACATGTTTTCAGCCAAGTCGTGTAGATGTCTTCTAGAAAAAACATCTGATTCCAACTAGATTCGGCTAACAATTTGCACCTGCATTCTTGCAATACCATCGCAGTATGACGAAAATCAATTAGGATATTAACCATTGCCATTTGCGTACTAGTACTGACACACTTTCTACTGGACAATCACCTACAATCATGTGAATATGCCCAGAATGTTCGAACTGCTTTGTTTTTCGGCGATAGGCCTTCGGTTTTTCTATATTACCATTTATAATTCTTTCTCACATAATGTAGGGAACATTTCACGTTTCATGTAGGATGACACATTAAGAACGTTGTATTTGAAAAAAGTTACAGAGTAGCTCATTGGCATTTCTTGCACTTTCTCCATCCTTTTCCAACAAGACCATGTCTTTGGACTTCCCTTTCTAATAGGAATGTATGAAAGGTTGATTGCGCCAGGAAATTCAGGAACCAGATAGTACAATCTTCAGGAAGATTTAAAAGAAATAGGTTCTTACGTAGGTTGACGTGAGTAAGATGTTCCAGTGTGTGAACCTTAGTATCTATCGGACTAACTTAATAACTTAAATAGGTTATTGCAAACTTCAATAATGACTAATCTTAGATTGTGGTAGTAGCTATGATCCAGCCGTATTACGATATATCCTATACAAACAGATACTGAATTATAATGCATTCAGGTTTCTATAAAAAGCCAAAGTGATGGTATACCTATTTCAATCTTAATTATCAAGATCGTAAAAAACTGGCTTTCCGCTCACAGTAGTTTTCACCTTCTTACAGTTTTAAAAATAACCTTTCCTTAACGATTTGTCACTTAGATCACATATTGTATCAAGAAAACTTCATATACCTTAAATAGCATTTTTATACCTTAATTATTTATTATTGGGCCCAACATCATTCCCTTCCAAAGAATATCTATTCACCTGCAATGTTAACCTATCCATAAAATCTATTTCATCCCTGTTTGTTTTCACATTTACGTACGGCTAGTCTTCCGTCTTCGCTTTCTTTATATTTTCCTTACTGTTAGAATTTATTGACTCATTTGTTTCTTGGGCGCTAACCATTATTCATCGCTTCAATTTTAGACATCACTGATTCCTTATCTAAAGAACGTTACAGTTGTCGTCTGTTAATCTCCTTTTGTGAATCTTGTCTCTTCAGTATAGACTTTTCCTTCCGTTGGTAAAAGATCCATCTCTGTCTTCTGTTTGTTCTTATTCTAACTCTGAAACCGGTGCTGTGTTGACACTGCACTTGAGTGTGTTGAGCTCTAAATCGTAGTTCTTTTCCTTCATTTACGAGCTTTGTTCAATCTCATCTTCTAGTTAAACGTCTAATTCGTTTATTATCTTCATTTTTTTTCTAGATACAATTTCATCAAATAAGGCCCATAACATTTTTGAAATGTTCATATGTTTGACTGTCCTCTTGCAGTAATATTTACTGTTCGGACTCTAAGCTTTTCCTCCAATGAGACCATAATTGATTAATAGCTTGTCTTCATAAAACGGAGTGCTTCATTTTGATGTCAGTAGTCATCCACTCCATTCTGTATATGTGATACTTATTTGCCAAACTATTACTTTCCCTACCAACATCAATTACAATGCATTTAACATTTTTAGTTGCTCGTCAACGGGACTGAGACTTGCACTCATCCATTATATTGAAACAGGTACTCGAGTCTATAATAATCCGTAATTCCTAATATTAATACTTATGTTTGCAAATTCAGGCAAACTTCCTTCCATTACAGATTGATTTAAGATTTCCATCCACATGACATAATCCATACATAAGGTATTCAATGAATCATTAACAAGTGACGTGTCTTTATTTTATATTACTACACTCTGTGATGAATTCATCTGAATTACTTGTTTCTGATGAAATACTGCACTGAAATGACCCCTTTAACGGTATGCCTAACAAATGGCCTACATAGCTCTACATTGTCCTGCCTTGTAGCGATTTCCACATCTATAACACCAGCTTAGCGATCGATACGTGGCTTCTTGTTTATCTTTTAACCTTATTTGTATTATATACATAACCTCTTCGCTGATCATTTTTCCGTTCATTATTTTATTTTATTAGGCTCTCTCTTGTAAAATTTGTCCGGGTGACCAATATCATATCCCATAAGTAATGTATTTTTCAACGTAAGGAAAAGAAAGATAACTTACCAAGAACACTACCGTTAGTCAGGAAGATTAGTCTTCATCGGACTCCACGAAACCTTTCCTCTTGTCAACCAGTTGTTGAATCCTCCGTTGACAGAAGTCATTGCTTTTGGAGGCAAAATACTGGGAAACTTTTCGTCGCACATCACCCTCATTTTAGTGTTTTCCCGGAAAGGTGGTTTTGCAGGATGCGAAAAAGACAGTACTCTGTTGCTACAAGAACTGGTGTAAACGACGGGTAAGGGAGTTCCTACCAGCCTAATTGGACGATCTTAGCACAGGTACTTCTTGCTTTATGTGGACGCCGTTATCACCGTCGATGGGCACATACTTGTGATTAACCAGAGCAGGACGTTTCTCCAGCAATGAAGTCCGTAGGCGTTTAAACTGCTGACAGTAGACATCTGAATTGATGATCTGGTTACGTGTCAAGAGCTTAAAATCAATTATCCCACGGATATCAGACCAAACACTCAACATCCCTTTGCAGGGGTGGAGATCTTGTTTTGGCACAGTTCCTGTGATCCTCCTTTAGGTATCCACTGCCATTTACGTGCAATGTTATGGTAGAGGGCCCATTGTATATCCCCTTTCACCATTCTGTCCACAGATGGCTCAATACTGTGACGAATGAGCAGGGAATTGCAGACACCAACGCGCTGCTAGCTACTTCGGTTGAGGCGGTAACGCATGTGTTACCCATTTTCCGAGTTTCAACATGAATCGAAGGTCCTGCATATGACAATAGACGGTCGAATTGGTGACATGGAGTTCGCTGGTCATTTCTTGAACAGTTTGCACTGTTTTTGTCTCCACCGCTGTTCGCAGGGCATCGCTGTCCAGCTGCGCAGGTCTCCCTTCTTGTGGCTTAACGGTGAGGCTAATGTCTTCAGACCGAAGCCACTGGAACCACTCTGGAACGACCTTTGGCACTTTCGCACATCCATAGCACTCTGATCATATACAGCATTGATATTTTGTGCCGCTGCGCTGGTTCCATGTCCCTGACAAAATTCATGCACCATGACATGCCGTATGAGGTCCTCCGATAGTATTATGATCAAACGTAAGTTACACTTCCAACACGTGGAGTAGACCGTTCTCCTTCTACACATTGTTGCACAATCAAGTGCCCTATATGACTTAGCTATCGCAGGTATCTGTACTTCACTATTCACTCGTTAGATGACATCTTAGCAGTGGTCATCGCACATTCCGAGTTACGGAATAACCAGGTATTTCATAGATTTTGAATTTCGTTCTATTCGCTCATCCTTTTCTAAAAGTTCCATTGCTCTTGTTCACGAGCGTATCCTGTGGGTAACCGAAGCTACCACCGAAGCCTGAGGTAGTGAATAATTGTAGGCTGCACGAGTATTATTAATTTACATGAACGTGAGTAGTCTGTACAGAAAGTATTTGCAAAGTGATTTTTTAGATGTATTTTCCAACCCCGTCTAAAATACGATTCTTTTTATCGCAGTTCTGAACAGAAAGTTGCATGCTTTAACACAAGGACAGTTGCGCGTGCGATGGGAGGGAGGATTTCGGATAAAATATCACCAGACCTTCGTTTCTTGAAATCTCAGCCTACGCTGCCTGCCTGACTGTAAGTGCAACTGATGAGTGAACCAAATACAGGGCATTTACATTTTGTCCTCTGCTTCATGCTAGTACGTAGCAAGAGAAATCAACATGCACGGCAGTGCATGAGCCAAGTTCTTCACGTCAGAAAACGTTAGCACTGCCAGAAGCATGTTATACAGGAACAAGAGTTTATGGCAAAATCGACGATTTGGGGGCCCCGTAAGAAGAAAGATGTTAAAGATAGGAATATGAGCTTTTGCCGTTAAGGAGATATGGTAAATATGTGCACATGTACAAAATTTCATATTCGTATCTCAAACTATGTTCTAGTTGTGGACCCATGAAATTGCACATTTTAGGCTAACTGACTCACTCACTCACTCACTCACTCACTGACTCACTCATCATATTGTTTAGGGTGTTTGGGGTGAGCTAGAAACATGAAATTTGGTATGAAGGTAGAGGATGATAAGTAGATAAAGGAAAAATTCCGACATTTTGAAAAGGTCGCCATCTTGGATTCAAAATGGCCGCCAAACCTAAAATTTCAAAGAATACACAGCCTAAACGGCTAAAGATAGAACAGTGAAATTTGGTATGAAACTACATCATTGGTAGCAAATTAAGAAAACTTTTTAAAAATTTGAAAAAGTCGCCAACTTGAATTCAAAATGGCCGCCAACCCTAAACTTTTAAAGAATACACAGCCTAAACGGCTGCCGCTAGAATAATGAAATTTAGTTTGACAGTACAACATTATTTGTAGATTATGAAAATATTACAAAATATCTCTAAAGACGCCATCTTGGATCCAAAATGGCGGGCGTCATAAATCCATTTTCCAACTGCTTGAGCCAGAGATACGAAATTTGGCATAATGATGTATTATCAAGAGTAGTTTAGGAAAACATAACAACGTTTTAAAAAATTCACCATCTTTGATTCAAAATGGCAGCTGAAATACCATTTTTCACATCGTTCGAGATAGATAAATGAAATTTGGTATGACAGTGTATCATCACGAGTATGTCACGAAAATATAAGAAAACGTTAAAAATGTGTCCATCTTTTATCCAAAATG
>JAGDQP010047259.1:0-15074 GCA_022664845.1 Lepisma saccharinum
CTCATATACAGTTTTGAATGCACATGATAAACATTTTGAACTCTTCTTATGTTGGCTGTGGCATTCATACAGGAATTCATTAGATTGTTCCGCATTCTCATCTTCTTCACTGTCTCCATCCTGTTCCCAGGGGCGGACTGATTATATTAGGGCCTAGGCCGCGATTACCAAGGAGGGCCCTCAGACTATTACACCGTATGCATTGCATCACGTGACACCGGGAAATATTCAAGGTCCGTCAGCAACTTTGTAGAACTTTATACAGGTTACCTCCACCCACACAATGTAAACAAATGACGTCATTGTAGTCTCAGTGAAATTTTTCTATCAATTTTCGAGTGTTCAATCAAAGTACGATCTTTGTTTGCCTAAACGTTGAAATATTCCCTCTGTGTCAGCCTTCAAACATTGATCGAACACTCCAAGATCGATAGAAAAAATTCAGAGACTACAATGACGTCATTTGTTGACATTGTTCGAGGTAGCCTGTATAAAGTTCTACAAATGCTGCTGATCTACCTTGGATGTTTTTACCGGCACCACGTGATCAAAACACCTCTGTGACGTAACGTGAATCAACCTCATACAGTAGACGCAAAAATAATAACTTGGCCGCTAAGGAAGAGGCATTGCTCACTGCAGGGCTACGTCTAATCTGAGCAGGCCAAACTCTAAAACGTCGTGCATTGTCATCTGATTAGCAATCACGTTATTTTGCGTCTACTGTAGTAATTACCTACACCATTATTTTCAGTCTCGTACTTTATTAGCATTATCGCCTACTGGACATGATTGTGATAAACACTTTTATTCCAGAGCTGGATAGAATTATGGTATTTATGCTGGCGAAAAACATTCCATGTCAACACTGTAGCCTAAGCTCCAGCGGATAATTCGAAAAATGAAGCATGTTTTCTGTTCTAAATGAACTTGATATTTGGACTAGGCAAAAGTAAATACATTTTTAAAAATGCGCTGTTTTTTCATTTTTGAGTTATCAAATATAGACCTACAAGATATGTTAACATCCATAAAGGACCCATCAGCCTGTGGTTAAATATGGGCCCAGCTACAAACCAGGCCCCAGTCGTCAACTATGAAAGGGCCCAAACTGCCCAACGTAATGAAAGACTGCCCAACATAAAGAAAAAAGGGCCCAGGGCCCCAACTGCCAAACATAATGAAAAAAGGGCCCAAAGCCCCAACTGCTCAATGATATGAAAGAAGGGCCCCAACTGCACAATATAATGAAAGAAGGGCCCAAGGCCCCAGGCAGAAACTAAATCACAGTTTCCACTTATAAAAAGACCATAGTGAAAGATGGGCCTAGCCACTCCAGTAACAAAAGAGCCCTATTGAAAATGTTAACTTACTGATGGAAGGTGTGTGTTGGCAGCATAATAACCAGTGATCTACCGAATTATTTAGCTTTCTTCTGTTTTAGCTTTTCTCTCTTTCTCTTCCTTTCTTTATTGTTTTCATTTATTTTACTCTGAGAGGGCCTAGGCCGCGATCACGGCCTAGCGACCCTGGCCAGTCCGCCCCTGCCTGTTTCCATAAAGGGTTTTCAGACTCTACAAAAGCAGAGTAGTATGTAGCAAACTGTTTTATTTCCTGGATCAATTTGGATCTACTGCATTTCGTTAGGGTGCAGATTTTTTGCCAGACCAATTCTGTGGTGTTTACAAACTTCACACCCTCTTATCGCTCCCGTAATGCAACTTACGATTCTCTTTTAAACCTAGTTTATGAAGCAGTTTATATGTAAAATCATGGATTTTGTTTCAAAAACTTCATATTTTAAATTCACATTTCAATTTCCCATTTTAAAACCAGTTTATATTTGTTTCCAACAAATATGTATTATTTTTTTTCATTTTTCAGTGTTGGGGGCCCCTGGCGATCGCCAGGTAGCCAACCTGGCCAGTCCGGGCCTACCTGAGATAGCACTATTGCCATTGATCTGAAGGCAGAAAAACAAAAATGAAAGAATCAAGAAAACGAAAGTATATCAGAAGATGAAAATAGGACATTGTGCGGGACATTTGAAAAAGAAAGGACATTTGTGGATAATACGAACCCTTTCGAATCACCCAGGACAACCTTCTTGAAAACAGTACTGTCCTGCGAAAATCAGTACGTCTGGTCTGGTCACCCTA
Source organism: Lepisma saccharinum (assembly GCA_022664845.1). Classification (NCBI taxonomy): domain Eukaryota; kingdom Metazoa; phylum Arthropoda; class Insecta; order Zygentoma; family Lepismatidae; genus Lepisma; species Lepisma saccharinum. The sequence goes on from JAGDQP010047259.1 coordinate 2,160, forward strand.
CCTATATGTAATCGTAACATAGTTCTGTGACGTTTATAATTCCCATTGTTTTCGTTAGCCTTCCGAAATGTAGGCCTAAAAATAATGCAATATTGTTTTCTTAACTCAATAAGATGCAAATTTGTTAATAGATATTGATTTTCTTTATAATACTGTGGGCTTTGGTGTAGGGCTTCATTATCTTCAAACGCCTTCTCTTTTATCACAGCAGAGCAAGTGCAACAGATGCGACTGATGCGCATGCTTTTGATATGTTTTTCTTTTGCACTTGCTCACTGCTTCTCACTTGTTTCACAACCAAAAATCAACAAATCCACCGCTAGATGGCCTTCGCGCCAGTTGAGTTGGAAGTCTCGTTGACGTTGGAAGGTGTGTTTTGAAGTGGGGACGTGTGCGAAATTGTGTGCGTGAACTAGTTTATAAGTAAAGGTGACAGATATCTAGTGAGTTCGAATTATATGTAGGCAGAATGACATTCTAAGTTTTTACACATATGGCGAATAATGCGTTTTGTTTTGTGTAGAAGCTAGACTAATGAAGAATAAGGTAAGGGTGATTGGATTTAATAGCACTGAGCTTGGGGATAAAACTTTCAATTCAATTTAAAGTGTCTATTGCTTAAAACATATTTGTAGTATAGGTTGTGAATGAAGTTAAAAGTAATATAGTAGTACCACGATTTTAAAATTATCGTGTTGGCGTAGACTACATGATTTGATGTAGTCATATTCTATCTTCGTTATACATTTTGATTGGTTTGTATTTCAAGAAAGCAATTCCTGTTTTGAAGCAGGCTGATCAAAGTATTATCGAAAGATACCAGTAGAAATATACATCAAGGGTGTTATCCCAAATTGAAGTTTAGAGGGTGTCCATTCAGAGAGTGTAAAATTAAACAGCTGAGAAATGGGTATTTGAATGTTTTGTTTTTATGGTGTCATTCACCTGGGCAGCTTGACTTGACCTGCATTCTACAGGTGCCTGGTTCGGTTCCTGCAAATCTTAATTGAGTGGAACGCGTCAAGAAAATGTCTCGAACTACCACTACAATTGTTATCGTGTGGTTAATAGTGTAGGAAGTTTTTTGATCGGATGTTTATTATTTATTTCTCTTTCTAAGTGGTGATTAGTACTATGATGCATTCGAGTATGTCACGCTCGTTTTTGTTGTGAACTCCAGTGCAAGTTAATCCCTGGATTAATCCCTTCTCCGGCTCGTTTATAATAATGAAGGTTAGGTTAACTGGATTTACTTTAGGTCGTCTTCGATTTTACTTTATGATATGATTTGTTCCGAATCGAATTCAAAACAACTATGCCAAGAAGAGTAATCGTTCATTATAGTTACGTACGTACATTTTGTATAGATTGCTTTACAGAAGGAGTAAGTTTCGGTAGCAGTTGGGATTCACTGACAGCAGCGACGATCCCATTTTAAGGGTCATTTTTGGAAAACACATGCTAGAATAGAAGGTGATTCTATTAAAAAGGCATCATCAAGTACTTAGCCCCCATGACCTAGGCGGTAACGTCGAGAACTTCTGATCGGCAATGGGTAATGAGTTTGACCGACAGCCGACCGTCCTGACTGAAGTTTGTCGTCAGTTCCAGCAGGCGAATCCCGAGGTGGTATTTTAAGTGAGGCCATGGCCAATTTCTTCCCATCCTCTACCTGCCCTGTCCCAGCCTGAGCCAAAGATGCCTAAATACCATAAATAAATTTCAAAATAGGCATCATGAAATGTCAGATTTGCATTTAGATTCGTAGTATGTGTGGTATGTCAATTTCATTGCTTCATTCATGATTGGGGGAGGTTTTGTGGAGATTGTTGTTTGACTGGTATAGTTCATTGTTTACAAGCTGTTGGTGGTAGTTCGAGAACTAACCTGTGCGCTGTTTGGTTATTCCTCTGGACCTTAACTGATTGTAAATATTTTCCTCTGAATTAAACTAATTGTCAATATTTTTCTGTGAATTAACCAAACACCAGACGTAGTAGGCTTTGTACATTAAAGGTACTCGTATTTTCCCTTGTGTTGGTCGCGGCACTCCATATATCATCATGAATAAGGTGTTCCTTTGCTTTTTCCAAAGAATTATCTGGATAATTAGGTGTGGTTAACCAATTTTATGCCGACTTTGCGCTACTGTACCAATGATATCGTTAGAAGAAATTCACGTACACACCTAATTAATACCAAGCCAGCGGGCGAAGGCGAGTTAGTTATAGTTTTAAGGTAATTTTTATAACAACGAGATGTTTATGTTCGTTTTCTATGAGAACAAGGTAATTCGAAACATTTTTCACATACTGAACATTCCAACAAAGATTTGTCATACTATTAAGACTATTGCTACGCATCAGTGTTGCTAGGACTCCTTATTGTTAGCTTTGTTTCACAGAGAGCAGCCAAAACTCATAACCTTCTACACAAGACGAAGTGCATGAACCATACAATTGTTTAAAAAATAATAATTTATAACTGGTATTTAAAAATTGTACTTTTTATATTCTTTTATTAATAAAAAAATAAATGACACACATATATAACTTTTTACTGTTTTCGCTCACACATATAGATCAATCCATCTGAAAACATCCAGCTTGGTTGCTCGACTCCTTAAGTATATCCCTTATATAAGAATAGTTGAAAACTTGTGTTTTTTTATTTATCTTTATTCCAACCGATTAATTAATGGCTGCCATTTTTGTATTGCAGCGCATGCCAACATTTGTGTTTGCAGACGTTTACGGAGAGTGTGTTATATCTGCGAACTGTTTGATTGTGACATTCAATCAAAAATAAGGTTGCTTGATAATTTTAGATCTCTATATGAAAAGCCTAAAACGTAATCAGACTGGTAGAAATGGTATCCAAATATAACTGTCAAAATGGAAACAGTTCCGGATTTTCAGGATGCTTTTACTCACGGAAGGGTTTGAATGTCAAGGTGATTTTTTTCTACACTATTGTACACTGTTACATATCAAAGTATATTGAAGGTATAACAGATAATGACTACTGATATGTGCTTCCTTAATTTTATATGAATTTTTCAAATCCTAAAATACGTGTTTTATGCGTATCGAAGGCCCAGTATCTCTGGTGAGACAAAATATATATATATATATATATATATTTCAAATATCATACATTTATGTCGGAAGAATTTACGATAGAAATTTCAACCTTGAGATTTGAGTGTGAGGGAGTTACAATTTCCATCGGGGGATGAATACTGCTCGTACGCGCTTTGGTATGCAAATTAGATACCCTTATCTCTGGTAGGAGACCAAATAAAAATCTAATTTTTACACACGTTATACATTTATATCAGAAGAAGCTGTGGTAGATATCGTCACCTTGGGCATATCCAGAAGGTAATATATCCACTTTTGCTACTTTTAAGGAAAACCATTTTTAAATTTTAAGTTCCATTTAAAGTCTGTATATATTCATTTCATGTCTAACCATTTGAAGCTCGTTTTGTGATATATTATTTTTGGGGTTGATACCCTTCAATGCAAGGTGTTTGACTGCAGTGTTAACTCCATTTTGCCAAAAAGAGTACCTTCTGATTCCAAGGGGACGAATGTTTCAACTTTGATAGGTTGATTTTGGAGGAAGTCACAGATTTTCAAAAAGGGGATGGATGGGTTCAATTGAACTAAAGCGCGCGAGAGCATTCTTCTTCTTACTCCCTTCAAAGTTGAAATATCTACCGTAGTTTCTTTCGATATGCCGTATGTAAAAATGCGATTTTTATTTGGTTTCCCACCAGAGTTAGGGGGTCTCTAATTTGCATACCAAAGCGCACACGAGCATTATTCATCCCCCGCTTACAACTCTTTCAAACTCAAATATCAAGACTAAAATTTCTGTCTTAATTTCTCCTGACACAAATGTAAATCGTATGAAAAAAAAAAAAATGTCCCACCAGACGCATAAAATACCAGTTTTTGAATTTTGAAAAATTCATATAAAGTTAAGGAAGCATATATCAGTATTCATATTTTGTACACCATCAATATACTTTGATATACTAACAGTATACAAAAATTCAACTTTGACATTCAATCCCTTCCGTGCGAAAACGAAACCCTCAAAATGGAAATTGTTTTTGTTTTGACAATCATATTTGAATACCATTTAGACCAGTTCGATTAGGTTTTAGACTTTTCATACAGAGGACTAAAATTATCAAACAGACTAAAAAGAAAATGTTTTTGTTTGAAATCCTATGATAAGCCAGTCCACAGATATTACATTTTCCGTAAGCGTCTCCAAACCAAACGCAAAATTTGGCATGCTCTTCAATACATAAATGGCCACCGTTAATTAATTGGTTGGGATAAAGATAAAAGAATACAAGTTTAGAACTTTTCTTATATCAGGGATATAAATATTAAAAATTGTAAAAAAAAATTGAAAGAGGGACGATTTCAGATATATCGAGGAAATTGTTAACTACTGGGCTGGATTTTTAAAAGGAAATATTTCACACTTACTTTCAACAAGGTACACCATCCTCGCTGCCATCGTATCTTCTAACAGCATGGCGATTAAAAATACGATCCGCCTGCAAAGAAAACTTACAAATGCCATATCTGCGGGCGTCTTCTTATATTCCCTCAACTTCTTAACAGGGCTCCTAGCTCCAACTCCCCCCACCCCCATTTTAAACATTTTTCGAAAATTCCAAGATTTCGGACATTTTTTTTACTCTGTTCGGCACTTTTTGTGTACGGCTTTCAGTACCCATTTCTAGGTACTTTATAACAAATATACCTTAAAGAGATTTCGACTATAACAGCAGGTGAAACTTAGTTACTTTTAAATAGTTCACCGTATTTGGGCACAGCTTTTTTTTTTTTTTCTTTTCAAAATCACATTTAAAAAAAGATTTTTCAGTACAGTTGACAGACACACTTATGTGTTCTAAAAGTTAAAGCAAGTTCTATTTTTGACCAGTAATTGGTTTAGATTGAATGTCTAAATGTTTCCTGCGAAATTAGGTTATTTTGGAATAGCTATTAAGTTTGGACGCCATTTTCGTAGAAAACACATTCTAATACAATGGTTCTTAACCTTTTTTCGAGCCATGGACCGCTTTAAAATCTATGAAAGCTACGGACATCCCCCTCCCTCCGAGGAAAATAACTTTTTAACACATTTTTGTAGTATCAACCCAACACTAGTTTAACGATGGATAAAAGACCATTAATGCAAAGCGATTGGATTATTAAACGAAAGACACAATTGCTTCGCAATTGCAGCGCCACCTAGTAAGCTAAAGGCATACGTACGCATAATTCGAAATTGCGAATACTGTCACTACGGCAGTGTTTCTGTAACAGGTTCTGTTCAGAAATATCACGCCTGACGCATCCTAAAGTAATTCCAAATGAATGACATCGACAAAGTTCAGAGATGTTTAGAGGCAGGATGTTTTCCTTACTGCGATGTGGAAGGCAAAGCAAAGTCACCACATTATTTTCCCTAGTTTCAAGTCTCAATATATACGTGCCCTCAGCCTTTTCACAACAAAAAGGATTTGAACACAGAAGTTGACTACATAGTATCCGGGTTTGAAAAAAAACAGTGTATTAAAAAAAAAAAGTTTTAGAAATAAAATGTGAATGTAAATCTGTGTACAGACTTCAGTACCTCAGTCCGTAACGGTGTGTCACTCCTGCATAATCGGAAGGCCTGTTCTATGTGGGGGTGACGTCACTTCAAGGTATGTGCACTAGATTCACACCACGTCGTGGTTTGAGGCCCAATATATAACCCGCCATTCACAGGTGAGACTGAGCAAAATGTGGGAGAATCCCATTCGAGATGGGAGGAGACGGGAGAACACCAAGAAAACCCATGCACACGGGGTTTGTTCAACACACATCCTACATGACACAAGCCGGGATCGAACCAAGGACCACACGCATAAGAGGTAAGCGCTGTAACACAGCCATTTCGGGGTCTGAACTGCTGCTTGGCCGTCTGGAACACCAACCACCAAATCACAATAGACGGAGTACCCAGTCCAGACGGTAACGTCGCAGACTTCGAATCGGCAATGGGTAGGCATGTTGGTTAGAATCCCACGGCCAATTATTCTGACTGTGGTTTTCCAGGGTTTCCCCTCAGGTTGACTACGCGCATGCTGGAATAAAGAAAGTAGACCTTAACAAAGGCTCTGAGTAATCTAGAATACTTCCATGTATTTCACTATCACAAAGTGTTGTAGATTTTAGATAGCAATGTTATTCTAGAGTTATAGTGACAGTCGTGTCGTGATTGCATTCTAACCATATATAATGCAATGATTTTCATTGTTATTTACTTCTGTGAAGTCCCCTCATTTAAATAATCATTTAAAAACAAAAATTAATGAGAAAACCCACTGGATTTCATGTGGGGGTTTTCATGTGAGCCCAACCCGGAAAACCCCACTGGGTTTTATTGGGATGGGCCTACCTTGCCAAACCCTGTATAGTACGGATAGGACAACAAAATGGATATGATACAAACACACTGTTTAAATGGTACCAGCGCGCACAATCGAAACATTATAAAAGCAGTAAAAGGAAAATTGTAGAGATAAGATTGAAAGGTTTGCCTTTGTACCAACCTATTACCGTTAGACTGAAAACAGTTTTTGTCACTGATAAGTTGAAATCCGCCCTAAAACCCTTAAAACACTGTATAAAAATTTTACCCAGTTTAAAATTTACCATGTTCCAAAAAACACAGGTTGTGGAGTCTACCATATCACTTGCCAGTGCAAGGATGAGTACATCGGAATGACCAAACGGAACCTTAATACCAGGATCACGGAACACATTAGAGATGCCAAAAAGAATGAATTCCCCACATCTGGCCTCTCACAGCACCTGAAAACTACTACACATGAAATGGCCGATGTCATCAACATGTGGTATAAATCAGATTCACATCAAGAGCGAATGGTTTGTGAAATCATCGTTATTCACAAGAAACAACCTGCATTAAATTTATATCAAGACATGTTAAATAAATCGTGGTTTGACATAATAAATAAAACAACAACATATATATTTTTTTAAACACATTTATTTATTCATTTCAACATTTTTAAATAATAACAAACATATTATTTATACACGTAATTTCCCATACATAACCAAACACACAGTTCTTCATCGAAGTCCTTCCGTTTTAGTATCTGGCAACAGCATTCCATTTTGCTGTGGCAACATTGCACCTACCTTGTTTCCGCCCAGGACAGCCATTTTTTATTTCACCTGCAAAGACAACTGACAAAAGGCCATATCTGCGGACGGCTTCTTTTGTTCTCTCAACTTTTTTCACCTGAGGAAGCCAGTGGATCATTTAGCGACACTTGTCGTGTTCTTAATCGTTATTCTATTAAACTATACAATGGCAGCGAGGATGGTGTACCATGTTGAAGATAAGCGTCTCAATATATATCTCAATGGTTTTTCCCAAGACAAAATATTTCGGATGTAAACTATCCCCCTATTCGGACCTCCAGGAGGTGGGATGTCTTGGGAGAAATTATTGTGCAAAGAAAAAAATCGAATAGAGCAAAAGAAAATAAGAACAAAGAAATGAAGTCAAGAGTAAGAATCTGAACATGGAACGTTAGATCACTATTGGAAGCAGAGAAGTGGGAAAACCTGAAAGAAGAAAAGATTAACAATATGGATGTAGTAGGACTTTGTGAAGTAAAACGGCAACGAGTAGAGGAAATTCGAGATGAAGAATATAGAATGTTTTATTCGGGAAGACAAGGAAGAAGTGGAGTAGGTGTAGTCCTTGCTTGGAAAGTGTCTAAAAGAGTGTGTCATGAAAGTAGACCGCGCCAATCAGCGCATCATGATGATAAGGCTGAAAGGAAGAAGGAAGGAACTGGTTATAATACACATATATATGCCTAAAACTAAACATCCTGAAGAAGAGGTCGAAATTAACTACAAATATCTGGAGGAGTTGATGAGGAAGAACAGAAGGTCTCATTTATCACACTGATGGACGATTTTAATACAGTAACAAGTGAAGGACAAGACGGAGAAACAGTAGGGAAATGGGCTTGGAAAGAAAAGTTGAAGAGGCCAAAGATTAGTTCTTCTTTGTTGCCAAAGCTACAGACTGGTTACAATGGTGGTAAGACACACGTGGTTTAAACTACATAAAAGATGATACACCCCTGGACATGCACAGACAGCGAAAGGTTTCAGATCGACGTCGTGCTAATATAGCACAGGCCTAGGAACTGAACAATGCAGACTCTTCGTCGAGGTTATATTCACTTTTACCATAATTTGGTCTGTTAGCATAGATAGATATACCACTGAAATAAATTAGGTATTAGAAAGACAGAACTGGAGAAGTTTAGAAGCGGAGAGATGAAAGATACGAGGGTTGGGGCATAAGTCATGGCTACTATTTTTTTAAGAAACCGATAACAAAGCAAAAAATTCTGAAATTTGCAAGTGGAAGGTGAGGACATATGTAAACGTTACATGTAGGGAGTTGGAGAAATATACATATCCCCAGCAGGATATAGCACACGGCAAAATGAGTACAAAAATTGCTTCGTTTCATACTTGTACCATGACAAGTACACGTGCAGGTAAGCATAAAGCCTAGAAACACATACCAGTTGCAGCTATAGTCGTTCGAAGTAGTCTCCCAAAGAATCCACTACACACTGCCAACGATGTGCATTGTAATGTTGTACATCGAGATAAAACATGTATGAAACGAAGCAATTTTTGTACTCATTTTGTCGTGTGCTATATCCTCCTGGGGATATGTATATTTCTCCATCTCCCTACATGTAACATTTACATATGTCCTCACTTTTCGTTTCCATGTTTTGCTTGGTTACAAGTTTCGTAAAAAAAAAAAAATTGCCATGACTTATGCCCCAACCCTCGTAGATTTGTTAAAAAGTTCGAAGAAATATACTCAACTTTGATAGAAACTGATCAAAATCGTGGTCTGGTCAGTTGCTAATCAGGCTGAATGGATGATGATGGGGAAACTGATGGAATAAATGAAGTTTAAAGAAATGGGACAACCCCCCCAAAAAAAACCACACACCCAGTGTTTGTTCACCACAAAGCCCACTTGGCACGAGTCGAGTTCAAACCGGAGACTCCAGACACAAAAGATGAGCGCTCTACCTCTAAGCCACCGCGACCGCAAATATATCATAATTTTCGGAAAACTGTCCTTGGGTGTTCCCAAACTGATAATACAATATTGAGAGCTGTAAACTCACCGGAATGAATTAAAATATGTTTTTGTAAAATTAAATCCTGGACAATTTCATTTAATTTGAATTTATTGTAAGGCATCTGAGGCTCATGCCGGGATAGGGTGAGGAGAGGATTATGGAAGATGGATGGCCAGGGTAGAAAATTTCGTTTCGAAGATGTAACCTGGAGACAATAAGCAATTGCGATATAACATTTGCAGTTCTTTAGAAAAAGAGGAATGACATAGACGTCATTTTAGAAGGGAAGCTTATACATAAAAACATTTAAAATCGTTCTTGTTTTGGCCTTACATAGGTTGTATACTCCTCGGAAACCCTTCATTTATCGTGTATCGATGACAGTAACTTGGAATTTTGCTAGGTGTTAACTTTCGTTTGTAAAATGTATGTACAGTCAGTAGCGTCATATATTCCTTCCTTTTCAAAATGATTGCAAGTTGTTGTAATTGTCCATGGCTATCTATATAAGATACCCTGCATATTTTAGAATTTTAATTTAGTGTTTCCTGATTAAGGCGTTTGAAAAGGAAGACTAACTTAGAAGCTGTTTCAGTGCCACTAATTATTTAAATAGAAGAAATCAACAAAAATGGCTTTAATAAAAAATTTTTTTTTTAAATCAACTTAGTTCTCTTTATCATAGAAACATACGGAACATTGGTAGATATGCTGTAAAAACGTTCGTATTGAAAGTAGCTATTTGGTGCACAGCTGTAGCATGAATTCAACAAGTGGGCAACTTGAAGTCTCCTCACATGAAGGCCATGGCGTTTTTTAATTTTTTTAAAAAATGAAATAACGTAATATCTTGGCATAAACTTCGTTTTCTAGAGCAGTTTTCAAAGGTAAGCGTGTTCATTAACAGCGAATCCGAGGTATGTATTCGAACAATGTTGCCAGATTTCGCTTGGCTTACTCTTCACAGAACGTTGGGCATTGCGGGGATACAAATAGACAGCATTAAGAGTCTTTGAAGCACTAAAACATTCCTCTTTCGGAAAGCACTTTTCCTACTGATGGATGATGTTTTGACTCAATAATATAGTTATACTCGATAATATGTAGTTGTCTTGCACTATTATAGAGCTTTATTTTAATAGTTCGTTTTATATTTTTGTTTTACTTCATGCGTATAAGTAACTCAGGATTCCCTTCACATACTAGTCTGCAGGTATCCGCTTCAAAATGTTCTCTCACAGAAGTTTATAATGTAGTTGCGTGTAGATGGTACCCTTCATGTTATGCTAATTGAGTTCAGGCGCTAAATCAGCTTATATTATAGCAAAAGCTTAAATTTTATAACAGTTTGTGGATAAACAAGAAGATCAATGAACATGTACATGAATATTGGGGACTACATGTTTTACTTATAAGTTATGCTTACGAGAAGTCATTCGCCACGAGTTATCTTTTGTGATTGTTTTTATATAAGATGTACTTACATGGCTGAGATATGACCAACCTTAATAGTTCTTTGTAAGGTAGTCACAGTATCAGACACTTTCAGGCTAGGAGATTCGTACTTCAAAATTGAATTTTCAGTTTTTGGGGCTATTCAAAAACAACTGTAGGGAAAGAAGTGACAGGTTATGATCATTATCCTTTAGTGGTGTACATTTCTAACGGAGCCATCGTCGTTTACTATAGTTACGACGTCACATATGCAGTTCTGCCAAATCACAAATGTATTATTTTATCACTACAGGAATAGATGTACAACATAAAAAGTTTTGCAAGGCTATTTATTGACATTCCTTTGTAGAAGAGGTGGTGGGGCTTTCAGAAAATTTGTGTTATGTTGCTGACTTATGAGTGTGTTGAGCGAACAAATCTTCGTTGCAGAAGGAAATAACTTTTATATCAATGAAAAGCAATATGTACCTATTTAAATAATTCAATATTGTCCTCATTAACAACATATTTTTTTCTCAGGTACTTTTCATTTTTCCCTGAAGGCATTTTCAGGCGAACAGCGAAATTTGTAGAGAAATATATTTTTGTTTGTGTACATGTACCGGTCTCTGAAAATGTAAATAAGGTGAGAAAGAAGGTACAAATACAGCCAATACGTTCAGCAGCGCAACGCAGCTCTTGTCGGCCGATCTCGCGCTTGATATGCCTATCCCCGTCCGTCATTGGGCCCGTAGCTCGCGTCCGTCAAGAGTATGGAATATTTGGCCTCCGTTGCAGAGATATTAGCATTGCGGCGAAGTAAGACGTATTGCGTATAAATAGAAGACCCGAACCTGACTTTTTAAACTAACCCTTGATTAGGAAATTATAGATGTATTAATAATAGATTCGTGCATGAAAAGTGTTTTGTTTGTTTTTGTTTTTAAGGAGAAACTAAGGAAATAAACCCACACCGCCGAGTTCCGAAACCGGGTCTGTTACTGCATAAGCCGATGTCTTGTCATGTAGCTACAATAGCTGGTTGCACACATCGGCTTGGACATTTTATTTACAGAGTTCGTGTGCCGTATATCACTCATGAGTGTGTTGCACAGGCGCGCGCGCCCAATGCTATTCCAGTTTGTAGATACTCTACGTAGCTTTCCCATGATTGCATGTTGCACAGTTTATTGCTGAATAGATTTTGTATTTCCACCAATTTTTCATATACATTTCTTCAGTCGCACTAGGCAAATGCCGGTATTTCACCTTCAACATCCCGAATCCTTTCCCTCCCTTATCCCGCCTGAGCCTTAGATGCCTAAAGGCCATAAATAAAATTCAAACTAATAATGAAGATGATTCTTCAATACGTCCTGCGCGCCTTGGTGTTAAAAAGTGCGAATTCTATAGTTATAATTCAATATGTGACCTATTTGCGAAGAGCCACGGGCCGATTGGTGAGCGGGGTTAATTTTTTCTGTTTTGTTTTTAAATTTTATTTATTCGGACCAATTGTTGAATGGCTCATGGGAGCAGCTCAAACCTCTATGTGAATGTATCGTGAAACTTGCGTGTATGGTATGGATCCTACCCGTTTGGCAACCTTGATGCACTAGATTATTGAATATTATGTGCTTACTTAGCGTCACGATTCAGCTCATCTGAGATTAATGCGTGCTTCTAGAGACAATTCTCTTGTGAGAGTCAAGAACTCTGATGATGGTTGAGTACATATAATGAATTTTCCAATTCTCAATTCGTATGCTGACCAGTGCTTGCTTTATTTGTGCGTCGTGACACAAAAGGATGGGGGAGGAGGCTCAGTGGAAGAGCCATCATCTCTGGTTTGTAGGGTCCTCGGTTCGATCCCGGATCGTGCCATGTGGCCGTTGTGGTGAACAAGTGTCTTGTGCATGGGTTATCTCGAGGTCCTCCCGTTTTCTTCATTCAATAAATTTTCCCATCATCTCATTCGTTCTGAACCAAAGTTGCCTGAAGGTCTTTTTAAAAAATAAACCAAGGGGAAGTTGACAAAACTATACTAAAGGAGAGTGTCTTCCTCGACTTTTAGGTGTGTATGTCTGGGAGGCATGCTGACGGGAATCACTCATCCTGGAGCATACCTATTTCTTAAGAACTTTTAATTTAATGAGGTGCTGGTTTCATTGCTTGAGCTGTTAGGTGAAAGATTATGTTTGTCGGCTAAGGAGTGAGCTTTGATTCCTGGTGAA
>JAGDQP010047260.1:0-15074 GCA_022664845.1 Lepisma saccharinum
TGTACACAACGGGGAACAAACAGAGCAATTTGAAATCCATACCGCAGAACCGTGGATTCCCGAACCAGCGAGATCGAAATCGAAATGTCGGTAAAGAAATGAAAAAAATTCAAATCACCAGGAATAGACAATATTCCAGCCGAATTAATTAAAGGAGGAGGAACGGCACTAATCAAGGAACTACAGAAATTGATACGTGCTATGTGGAGAAAGGAGGAGCTTCCAAAAGAATGGAAAACCTCAATAATAGTTCCGATCTACAAAAAAGGCGATAAATCAAACTACAATAATTACCGCGGAATCTCGTTACTTCCAACCTGTTACAAGGTATTAAGTAATATTCTGTTAACACGCCTAAGTGTATAAGTAGATGAAATAATTGGAGATCACCAATGTGGATTTAGAAGAAATAGATCCACGTTCGACCAGATTTTTGCCTTGAGACAAATTTTCGAGAAAAAATTAGAATACAATGGGACGGTTCACCAGCTATTCATTGATTTTAAGAAAGCATATAATTCTATAATAAAGGAAAAGGTATACAGTATCTTGATACGAATGGAATTCCGAAGAAAATTGGTTCAACTGGTGAAGATGTGTCTCAGCAACACCATAAGCAGAGTACGGATAGGTAATAATATGTCAGATAGTTTCAAGATTCGCAACGGATTGAAACAAGGCGATGCCTTGTCACCACTACTGTTTAACTTTGAATAGAATAAGCGATTTTAAAATTAAAGGGGATAAAAAGGGACTATCATTGAATGGTTTGAATCAACTGTTCGTATACGCGGATAATGTAGATTTAATAGGGGACGATATACATGCACTACAAAGCAACACCGATGTCTTAGTAGATGAGATAGGTCTACAGGTAAACATAGATAAAACAAAATACATGATAACAAGCCGAAGCACAGGGAATGAAGGAAATAAAAACATAAGAATTAGGGATGAGGTCATAGAGAAAGTAAACAAATTTAAATACTTGGGAGCATAAGCAACAAGCAAAAATGAGGTCACGGAAGAAATAAAAAGTCACCTAGTATCGGGGAACGCGTTTCTATTCAGTCAAAAAACTTCTAACATCGCGATTAATATCAAGGAATTTGAAATTTAAAATATACAGAACGGTTATTCTGCCGGTAAATACTTTACGATTGCGAAAGTTGGAGTACGACCCTGGCAGATGAACATAAATTACGTGTGTTTGAAAATAAGGGTTTTAGACAGATTTACGGGTCGAAACGGGAATAGATGACTGGAGAATGGAGGAGACTGCATAATGAAGAACTCCACAATTCACCAGGTGTTGTAAAAATAATGAAATCGCGACGACTAAGGTGGGCAGGCCATGTAGCTCGGATGGGGGGAAACGATTATATATTATCCTGGTTGGAAGGCCGAATTGAAGGAGACCATTGGGAAGACCGAGACGTCATCGGGAGGACAATCTTAGAAGAGATCTTCGAGAAGTAGGTGTTCGTTATGAAAACTGGCTTGATGTTGCCCAGGATAGAATCCAATGGCAAACGTTTGTTAGTGCGGTGATGAACTTGTGAGTTTCATAAGCCATAGAGTTAGTTAGTTAGGGTTTTGAATTTTCAGTTTCGTATATATAGACTTCATGTGATAAATCGTTTCAACCTTGAGTTTCCTAATAACCTGTTTAGTAAACCAGGACGGATAGTTTGGGACAGAGTTTCTTTTCCAGGGGACACATTTGACAAATATTTCATAAATAATATTTTAAAGTTTACTAAGTCATGAACATTATTATACTCTTTTAAGCATTTCCAATCAACTTCCAGTATACTTTAAGATAGGTTTAATGTACTTTATGACATGGTTCTTTTTGCACCCTTAATTTAGTAAATATTGTAGTGGTAATCTTGTTGATAACTTTTAGTAAATCATAGAAAAACTGTCACTTTATCCTTGATCCCCCCCCCTCTGAAAACTACAAGATGGGCGCTCATGTTGTCACATGTCCATTTTTATCACACATGAACGAACTATCCAGTAATTTCTTTTGTTCAGAAGCATATTTTTATTCTAATGTTTGTGGAGAATTCTGTTAGTTTTAATGGAAATTTCAATCCTCAATTTGCTCTTTTGTAAAACTTTAAAAAATGACATCCCACACAGCACAATCGTTAAAATGACATCTCGTTAAATAAACGTTTATTCAACTTTTCCTTAAATGTTTAATAAACGTTGAATTTTGGTTGAATTAACGTTGATTCCACGTTTATACAATTATCGGATTAGTATTCTAAGACATGTTAAATCAACGTTGAATCGGACGTTTAATAAACGTTTTAAAGATGGTAAATTAAACATTTTCTGCAACTTTATTTTGGCATTGACGTTGAATAAACATCTATTCAACGTTTAATCAACGTTACGCAACGTTTAGAGAGAAGCAAAATTCAACCTTTAGGACAAATTTCGTACCTTTCCCAAAAATCCTGATTTACAACGAAGATTTGAATCTGTGAAGATGAACAGAATAATATAAGTTTCCCAGACCGAAGCCTAGTTGTTCAATGTTCAGTACGATACAATTTTAGGGTTGATTCCAGGAAAAAATCCTTTGATTATAGGATTTTAACCTGGAATCAACCCTAAATTTGTAATTTCAATTAAAGCATATCGTACTGAACATTGAAGTACTTGGCTTCGCTCTAGGAAACTTACATTATTGTGTTCATCTGCACAGATTTAAATATTCGTTATAAGTAGGGATTTGGGGGGAAAGGACGAAATTTGTCCTGAAAGTTAAATTTTACTTCTCTCCAAATGTGACCGGTGACGTGACAATCCAACAATCCGGGTTTGACCGGGGGCAACCCTGGGGTGGGTGCTAAATCGGTAGCGAAAGCTACTCAAAGTGGCTGAAAAGAGCCGTGCGCTGACCATGTGCTCCCCGCAAAAAAGCCGCGTTGCAGACATTGGCCCTTCATGGGCTGTTGCGCCATTTTTTTTTTTTTTTTTTTTTGTACACGTAACCCGACATAAACAGTCTGGGAATTGAAATGAAGATAAAAGTCTTCGCCCACAACATTAAGGACCTAAATGTGTAATCCCAACTCACTCCCACTAGGATCCCAGTCTAACAAACCCCTCAACACGGTAATGCCGGAGACTCAGTGAAACCACTAATTGAAGGATCAATAAAAATTGAGGACAAATAATACTTGAATACGTATAAATGTAACTTATTTATTCAGAAATAGCACGTCTGAGCGATAATGTATATAAAAATGTATGTAAATTAACAAAATATTCAGAATGCAATTTAAATAATGCGAGAAAAAACAAATGTTCGTTAAATCCTTACTTTATAACAACTCCACAAACTAAAATACTAGTTGTCTTCTTTAGTTGCATACATACAATATCCTCCTACCTATAAGAGGCATCTGAACGAAATAAAAAAAGTTATACATTTTCAAAACAGAATTAGGTTACCTCGTGGAATTGTTTGATTCATTCAGTAAGTATGGGAATTGTCAGTATCACATTTATTGCTTTTAACAAGATGAGACAACCTATTCTACGAAGGATAGAAAAAAAATTATTTGAGCAACTTATTCGGATTTCCTCCTGTCATTTCGATCTCTCGCTGCGCCGATGTTCTGCCTTTCCCGGTTTTCATGAGAGAACAAAAGACAAACGCATAGCGTAGGCATTGTATGAATGTCAAATAGAAGTGCATTTCCATCCAGAAAAAAATGATATTATATAACACCTAGTGAAGTTTAAGCATAAAACTATCACTGAAAATTGTTTCTGTAGATTAGGAAGTCTCACAAACATTCAACGTTGTACTTTCCACCATTTTAGAAGGTTTAAGAGCGCAATTTAAATTCAACGTTTACTAAACGTTTAATATTGGTCATTATATAAACGTTTATTAAATTACGTTGATAAAACGTATAATTCAACGTTACCAAATATAACGTTTTCAACGTTTATAAAACGTTAATTCAACATTGTGTGCTGTGTGGACGTAAACTGAAGAGTGAAAAGTTGACAAGTACTTTCGTGAAACAGGCCCCAGATGACAGCAATGTGAAAATGTTGCTGCCAGTTTTTTAGTGCAGGTTTCAAAACGCACGTACGTACGACTGTGTAATCCTTTATATTTGCCAAGTGTGCCACTTTGGATTTGTCTATCCATCTTCCTTTTTAGTTTTCTTTATTTTGACACAGTACACACACACATGCATTTAGAATTGCACGACTGAGTTTGATTGATGGAGTAATTGATTTACACCCACGCGAAAATGTAAGAACCACTTCTACAATGTAGTCTACTTTCAATGGCCTCCTTCTCTCAGTCAAAAATAAAAGAATTAAAGAAAAACAAAACTCAAAGAACGGTTTTAACTAAAGCGGTGCCAATGAAAGAAGATACTGAAGGAAGAAACAAGTATTAGTACTTCACTTCGTCAAAGAACCTGTTCGTTTGTACAAAAGAACTTGTGCAAAATCTTTCTAGAAGACCTTTCTTAAGAAGTTCCAGATGCTATGTACTTTATGTAGTACATTAAATCACTTTGTCTAATTTTTAAATTCCTGTTTCTAAAGAAAATGTTGCCAACAAGCTCACGAAACCGTACACTTGACCTCGTTTCGTATTTTATACGAGAAGCTTTGAATTAGGCGCTTGTCTGCCAGGTCATTCATTACCTAATTTCACTTGTATCTTCTCGCATTTGCAAAGTTAAAGCAGTTGTAAGAATGATTAAGACCATATGGGATAGGTTCAATCTTAGGGCGGCCTCCATAAGGTTTGACTTCACCCTCACATATAATTATTCTACGAGTTGGTAAAATTATGATCAGTACTTAAACGGGACTGCTCGATTTTATTGCATTTCTTGTGTCTTATAGGCCTACGTGATCTTTGGTGTATGCGTATCCCATAATTAAAAAGATCTAACTTGACTTTTCTAACCTATGTCCGTGAAGTAGGGTAAACAAACGTCCCTGAATTGTCACTCGACATCGTGCTATACCTAACAATTCTGGAGTAGTTGCCTAGTGTCGAAAGAGCAAATATTTAAACTCGTTTGTTCACATCCAGTCTAGTCCAATGTGAGCCAAATTCTCAGTTCTAACTCAATTTTATACGCTTCTTGTAGCTGTGTCACTCGTTTTTTTTATTTAAGTCTTAATTCCTGAGTTATTCATATACTGTACTGTACTCTACGTATATTAGAAAATACTGCAATCCGCAAATAATTATATTTACTTTTTTTTTTTTTTTTTTTTGCAAGAATTAGGACATAAATAGAAAACGGGCCGCACAGCGACAACAAGCCGAAAATTATACTGAATGAAGACTACGCTAAACCAAATTTTCGGATTAGAACTGAAAGTTTGGTAGAAAAATCAATTAGCGGGAAAATATCGAAAATGCCCTTGGTCCATTTTCACCTGCACCCCCTCACGAAAATCCTGGGTCCACCACTGCTCCAAAATTGGGTAGATTTCGGTGACCAAAGTAATTGAGTTAACACATACATTTGTAGCTGTGTAATGATTGCATTTTTTGACGGAATTTGAAGGGTGTATCGTGTATGTAGATGAATAAGGTCATATTAGGAGGTCGTCAGGTTGCGCTAAAGTCTACGCTATCGAAGTGTATTGAGTGTGGGAAGTAGTAGGACTGTCAAACAATATCAAAGATGTGTACAGACAGCAGGTAGGACGATCGCACACATGTATCTTTTACATTTCACTGCATGACCACCACAAGTGAAAGTATGGAAGTAAACGACCTCACTTAAAACTCTACATACATGACTGACGACAGCCGCCGCAGAAAATCAAAGGCGTGTCCCACATTTCGGTCAGTGGCATAATCCATGAATCACCTCACGTCACCACACCATCATCAATCGTGAAGACCCAAGCATTAGAGAAGCTCGCCACAAGCGTGACGTCATCCGAAACGATTCCAGTTGGGAAAGTTAAAAAGTTTGCTTTTGAGTGGTGATCAGCCGCTCCTCAGCGTCCCTGGCGTTCGATTGGAAGATATCTGGGCACTCCCATCAAACATTGAGTTGAATTCGTTTCAGGCGAAGGGAAAAATTTTCAGAGAAAGGGATATATTATACACCGCTAGGGGAATAAAAGGGAAATCAACTGTTAACCAAATCGCCCTGCTGTTACTATGTCGTTCCTACTCCTACACTTGCATTCCTTTGAGAACTCTCTGGATAATGAATGTAAATTCCGTGCAGAAGGTATCAATCATGAGAAGTCAATATATTATTTCATTATTTGTCACTGCAAGAGGTAGGACGGGCAGTGATGTAATGGAGGGTATACGCGGTTATACGGCGCACACCCATCTCAATTCTTTAGATATCAGCGTATATCCACCTAAAATTTATGAAGTACGCAGGTATATGAGACAGTAATCAAAACGTTTCGTTACAACGAGCGAAGCGTATACTCACCTCAAAATTTAGCACTAAATCCCTGAGGGTGGGAGAGAGGCGACTGAAAGAAGTAATGAGGTAGAATGAGTGGTGGCGCACCCTCACGAGAACATCCCAACTTAAGATTGTTTACGATTCCAACTTAAACAAAACCCATAAAACATAAACCAAAGGTGTTAAACACCTCGAGGATTAACGCGAGGGTGAAGTCGGAAATGTCTGACGAGGGTGAGGTTGAATAAGAGCAAGGTTGCGTGAGGACAAGCTTAGCGGTCCCTACGAGAACGGGACTGAGTGAGGACGAAGTTAGCGTTTCCACGTGAAGGCGAGATTGAGTTGGAATGAGGTTGGTCATCTCTTGGAAGGGCGACGGTGAAGTTCCATCGCGGAGGGCAACTTTAGTTTTCGCGAGGTTCAATCCCTTTGTTCAGTACTAATTTTCTTCATAGAGTATCATATACAACCACACTGCGCCCACTACGCGCAATAATACTTCATAGTGGTCTACAGTATGCTCAACCCGCAGCATGTATTCGTTCACAAATAAATAAATTTTACAATGAAATAAACTGATATGTATCAAATATGTTCTATAAGGTAAATCAAAGGAAATTAAATAATTTGGATGGTTTTATAATTTAAAAGTATTATCAGTTGGTTTTAATTGTTTTCCAAAGAGATATTTACGATTTAGTTATTTTTATAATTTAGTGTGGTAATTGAAATAGTTCGGTAGTAGGTCAATAGATGTCACCGCTATAATTTAGTGTTTGCAAATGGCGGGCGTTTTAAAAAGCACCACATGAGTTTGAGATTTGTGATATGAGTTAAGACAACGTTTATATTATTGATTAAGTTGTGAATTATTAGTGTTGTGTATAAAGATACAATATATCAGATTAACTGAAAAAGAATTATGTCAAACCGATATGAACTATTGGCCGCAAGTATGTAAAAGGCCATGTTAGGTTTTGTCATGTAGAGGAATTCGCATAGGAGAATGTGATGTTTAATAAACCTCTTGTCTATTAACTGCGTTTAAGGAGACGCTATTATGAGTGCCGGGGTCTGCTGAAAAGCACCACAGCACTTTATAATAGTTTGGCTCTACAGGAATAGGTGGTAGGCTGAGTCGTCCCACTGCGTGTAGCAGCTTTGGGGCACGTAAGCTTCCTGTATCATTTTGTTAGTGCAAAGAATATCTAGCCAAGAATCCATTTTCGTCCTGAGAAATAAAATTAGC
Organism: Lepisma saccharinum; assembly: GCA_022664845.1. Classification (NCBI taxonomy): domain Eukaryota; kingdom Metazoa; phylum Arthropoda; class Insecta; order Zygentoma; family Lepismatidae; genus Lepisma; species Lepisma saccharinum. Next base: position 7,702 of record JAGDQP010047260.1, read on the forward strand.
CGGAGACAAAACAGTATAGACTCTGTGTTGAGAGGAAGGACACACAGCAGCAACATTATTAAAGTAGCTGACCATTTCGATATAGCGACAAGCTTTCATTACAAAGAGGTTTTTATTCTAGATATAATATTAAATAAAGTCCCGTTAAGTAGTAATTCCAAGGTATTCGTGAGTATTTTAATAATTCATGAGGGAGCCCCCTGACAGCGATGGAAATGGAAAGGATAATACATTATGTATGTATGTATGTATATATATCTTGACATGCACATATAAAACAGGATGAATTAACATACGAAGAGAATAAAAGATAAATTGGTTTTGTTAGATCACACCCATCTTTGCATGCCAGTTCTTTTTGTCTTTTCAAGACAGAAGAACCATGAATAGACAATGATACAACAAACACTTAGAAAGGACAAAATATATAGATTTTGTTTCAACAATTAGAGTTTATGTCAAGACTACCACAAATGAAGCTTAGAGTGTCAGTTTAAAAAAAAAAAATGCACAGAGGAGCGAACCAATAAAGTGAACTAAGCTATGAAAAGAGCAGGTAAGGACCCAGATAATGCAATGGTGGGGCCCCCAGCAACATTTTAGTCAAAGGAAAATCACATATGGTAAAATGACATGTGGTAATACATAATGAAATGTACCGTGTCGAGTTAATCGCAAAGAGACAGATCCTTGACGTGTAGCTTATCCTTCGCCATAATATATTACGTATATATCCGATTGAAGAAAGGAGCAGTGGACATAGATAGGTAATCAAGTAAGTTCGGGTATAGGCAGAACAATAGTATGACGGGAAAGGTAGATCCTTCGTAGATGGTTTAACCCCCTCCTTCGTGATATGTATACAACAGAAACGAATAAGGTGAGAGAGAATGGGAACATCAGAATTAGGTTTAAAAGTTGCATATGGAGGCGTCATTTGTATTTTAGATTGTAGATCTGAGTTTCAAACAGATCCTTGGCGTGTAGCTTAGCCTTCCCCATAATATATTATGTATATACTCGATTGAAGAAAGGAACACTGGACATAGATAGGTAATCAAGTAAGTTCGCGTATAGGCAGAACAATAGTATGACGGGAGAGGCAGATCCTTCGCAGATGGTTTAACCCTCTTCTTCGTGATATGTATACAACAGAAGTGAATATGGTTACAGAGAATGGGAACATGAGAATTAGGTTTAAAAGTAGCATATGGAGGCGTCATTTATATTTTAGATTGTAGATCTGAGTCTCAAACAGATCCTTGGCGTGTAGCTTAGCCTTCGCCATAATATATTACGTATATATCCGATTGAAGAAAGGAACACTGGACATAGATACGTGATCAAGTAAGTTCGCGTATAGGCAGAACAATAGTATGATGAGAGAGGTAGATCCTTTGTACATGGTTTAACCCTTTCCTTCGTGATATGGATACAACAGAAGGGAATAAGATGAGAGAGAATAGGACATCAGAATTAGGTTTAAAGTAGCATATGGAGGTATTCCTAGATTGTAAAGTGGCACAAGATGTGAGCCCCAAACACGAACGAGGTTGATATGAACACAGTGCTATAGGTTAAGAATAGAATTCAAAGCAGTTGTGACTTTACCATTAGCTAACTGCAAATGGAAAGTAAACATTTTAATCCTGCAAGTACAAATTCACTTGAAATATACGATTTGTGTTAATGAAACATGCTACGTTTTGAAAAATGAAGTGCAGTTGAAGGCTGATGAGAGACAGATCTTGGTCACTAGAGATAATCTTGTACTTTAGCAGACTTTGATATTGTTGGAACACGTTGAGTAAGGATATGAAATTAAAATACTTGTGCATTGATGTATCACTAGGCTACAACAACGTTTAGTCACCTATGGCACAACAGTACTGAATATTACTTTTACAATAGTAACTGAAGAATATTAAAAGTAAGAACATTATATTTTTATAGATATGATACAAGACTGTTCCACAGAAATCACATGCAGCAACATCTTTGCTTGTAATATAGTTAGGAATAACGTCATTTGTTCCCAAGTATTGGGATTAAGCGAATAAATATTGTATTTGTCAAGTTGTATGTGTTATTGTACTTATGAAATGCGAGTAATGACGACATGAAGTGAATCTTGATGCAACTCTTGCAGTATTTATTGTACGAGACACTTGTCATGAGATTGATAGGGACAAGTTGTATTCTTTATTGTGATTGGTCAATAAAGTACATAAAGACGTTGAACGAGGATTCTTGGATGTAGTTTTCCAATGGCGGTCCTGTGCGAATGCTCGACTCTTGAAGGTAAACCTGCTTGCATAATGTATAGTATTCAAAAATGGAAAGCAAATGTTCCGCTAATTTGTCTTGCTTGCTTTGACCACATTCACATTGAGTCTGGAACTCACGACTGTATTCTCATGTCGGTGGAATCCTTGGAACAGGACGTAGTGGAAACCTTAACATATGCGCCTATATGCAATGAAATCTACGAGAAATTTATAGAAACGCACTCAGACAACGAACATATACTTCAGAAATTTGTGAAATCATATAAAGAAATGATTACAAGTACAGAATACATAGACAAACTGTATGTCATTCTTTGGACAAAAGATTTCTTACACGGTTCATTTGGATGTTGTTTGCGAGGAATGGAAATAAAAAGCATCAGTTTGATTGAACAAGAAATTATTTATTGTGCATAATCAAGAATATATACAGTGTTCCAACGGATACACGAAAATATTGTTATTACACATAGGGGATTGATTAATATTGTTTTAGTACTAAACACAAGTGATACAAGAAAGTGACGTCATACAAAATATTGTAATTACATACAACTGAAACAAATGATTCAACAACTCAAACCATATAAAATAATGAAACCTTTTTTTTGTTTCTTGCAAGATCATACAAAATATGTCTACTACATTGCAGCAGAAATAAAAGTGAAGTCATGTAAAATAGTACTGTCTGTTGCTACATAAAAGTCAACTTGTTTTTTTTTCTGTCGTCTAACTTTTAGGATACAAGTCATTGTTTTGAGATAACACAATTGAAAATAACTTTGTTGTTTTTTTGTGGAAAACAATGAAGGAGTACAAAATTATTTTATTTCTTTGGCACATTGCAACAAAAAATAAAAGTGAAGTCATATAAAATATTGCAGGCTGCTGATACATAAAAGTCAACTTGTATAAAATATTTTTTTGTATAATGTGCTTGTCTAACTTTTAGGCTAAAAGTTTTAATGGAACTGTAGAACTTTCTTATTAATGTTTTGGTGGAAAACAATGAAGGAGTACAAAGGAATTTTATTCGTGGTACAAGACAAAAAGTTTTACTTGTGCAAAAACAGTGAAGGCAACTATATCAAGTCATAGAAAATAATTTTTGTTGTTACAATAAATTAGTTTTGTGATGAACATTGTTAGGACTTGCAGGAATCATATCTACTAAGAAAGTATTAAACCGTTCAAATTTGATTGATGACGTGCACAAAAAAGTGTTGATGAAGTTTTTTGTTTTTGATGATTGCAGATGATAAAACATCAACTCAAAGAAAGAATATTTTGATTTACATATTTTTTGTAGACCATGTGGTCATCTAACTTACAGGATACGTGTCATTGTAACATAGTATTATACAACTTACTGTTGGAAATTTAGAACAGAGTCCAAGTTTTCCCTTTAACGAAAACCATAAGGTAACGTCCCGTAGTCTACAGTGCTAGACGGATTTAATCGACGACGCTTCGTCTGCTGCACAACAGCATGTCGTTTAGTTTGCGGTTTACATACGACACGAAAATCAGGTTTTCGTAAAATATGAGTTGGAGTAAAAATTACTTGACTGTCACATTTTTCTGTAACTAAATTATACATATGCTCAAAGTTTATTCGTTTACGTGCTCGTTGAGAAAGAGTAATTCCACGAATTTTAATTACCTCATCAATTTTTCCTGTAGTTGTGTCCACCTCACGGTACGCATAATTTTTGGGACCAAGAGAAATAAAAGTTCGTATTTCCCAGCCTTGTTTGATTTCATTTTTTAACTGTCCTAAATAATCACCAATAGGAAGCAAAGGAGTTTCATCTCGACGTCTAATATAGGTAACACTATCAGTATCACAGTAAAGCAGTCTGTCAATACCAACGGCATCTAATGTTTCGTATAATTTAAGTCTGGCCCAAGAAGAAATGAAAGCAGCAACTGCTACATTTGTGAATTTGTTTGGTGTGTTCTGGTTTTCCAAATCACGATATGAAACAACCAACTTATCACCCACAAGGACAACATTTTGCATTTCCAAGTGAGATGAATAGGCAATGTCATTAAATTCCAACGTATTATTGACAACTTTTGTCTTTGGCAAGTCAGTTTTTTGCCCCCACTTCCCGAATAAAGAGTTTAAAAATATTTTGGAAATGTATCGTAAACCTTCATTTCTCTGAATGTTATCATAGTCTAGTTCGATTCCCTCATGTTTGCTATACTCAGAAATATACTGCTGTTTTTCTTCGTAGGTTAGACAGTCATCTGGAAATCCAGAGGCTTGCTGTTTCATTTTTAGAAACGTGTCAACATAAGATTTGAACAGTCCCTCCTTCATCTGCATTTCCCAAATTTCATAAGTATGCAGAATGACATAACCTTTCTTTAATGAGGCATGGAGCTCGGATGTGCAAAATACGCCTTTGATTGCACGTTGTTCGTTAGTATGATTGCACTTGTCTTTATTTAAATTATCCATGCAGGTTCGACACAGACCAAACATCAGTTTGTTATGTGCATTATAAGGCAAAAGAGGAATTGCAAGATTGCTAGGTGGTAAAACCTTGCAGTATACAAGACCATGGACTTGACTTGGATCAGGCATGTTATCCCCCTTATGGATTGTTACACGACCAACTGGAAGTGGTTGTTTAGACATTACCCACGGATATAAGCTTGTAAAATCTACGTACTCACATACCTCTTGCTCTGTACATTCATATAATGCTTTGAAGCATTCCACACGCCCGCCTTTAAATGCGTCCCGAGGCTGTAATGGTTTTTCCACATTAGAACAATGATCACGGATGAAACTCTGAATTTCAGCAGACATTTTCACTTGTTTTTCCCACTCACATTCCCAAATGGAAACAACTTTTACATTGCAACTGTTTTTCAAAAATTGTTCACGTGCTAACGTTGCGCCATATCGGCTGTTTAAGCTGCGCCCTTCTTTATCTATTACTTGGTCTCTACATTGGGTTATACAACTGTGGCCGTGATAGTAACAACCGTAAAATTCGTAAGCTGTACGAGTATTTTTATCATACCCATCAACTCTGAAATTTTTGAATTGTGCCTCTTTACCATTTTCACATGTTTGTAACTTAATGTTCTGATTGAACTCCATATATCGTAGCCACTGCTTAGCTACTTTACTTTGATTCGTACCATATTGGAAACCTAACGGAGGGATAATTGGAATTGTATTTTCTTTAAGATAGCATGACCGAAAAATTTTCATCGCACATGCAGCAATTGTTGGAGTATGCAAAAAACATTGAAACCCATTTGTCTTAGCTTCAATCAAATTAGAAAATCGAATGAGACTTAGAGTTAAAATACGTACATCGGTTTTGCAATAGGCTAACAATTCATGCTGGAAATGAAATGTCGTTTTACGTTTGACACATTCTGCATGCCACGTAGCAATTGCTTCTGCCTCTTTTGGTGATTTGCTTTCAATATCGTAAAATTCAAGTTTTGGATACAAACCTACATAGTTTTGGTATTGTGGCAAGTTAAACAAGTGTGGAAAATCACCTTTTTTAAGAGATTCATCTAAGCCAAGAGTTGCAGGTAAATCAGCTAATCGAACACCCATAAACAAGTATGTATCTCTGAATATGATATTATTTAACGTTAGTTGCATAAGTTTATTTCCACGACTAATAATAATAGGCACTAATTTTTGACGTAACAACTCACGAGCAACAAACAAATTATCAAACCCGTGAGCATTATGTGCAAGAGCTATAACTTGAGTAAACTTGGGACCTTGTTTCAGTACGTGATTAATGAACGGTTCCATAGTATAAAATACAAAATCCCTATTTCCACTGGAATCACCACAAACAGTACATTTGTAACTTTCATCATTGAGATCTTTGCACTGAAAGCAACGATGAGTAACACAAATTAAGTTAGGATCATATTCTTGTTCACCTTTTTCATTTGCACTCAAACGCATCGTTTCCAGATCAAACACAATATAAAGGAAATCCTCAACCCGTTTAGGATTACTTGGTTTTACAAAACACACATGTGTTTCATTTACATATTCTGCACACAGTTTACAAAAATGTTCACCACAAATATGTTTCGACGTTCTGCTACGAAAATCGATTTTCACACCACAATGAGAACAAACTTGCACATGGTCACATATGGATTTACTTTTTGCTTTTGTTACATGCTTGTCGAAACATGTCTGATTGACAAAATAACGATTACACTTATCACAGTACACTGTCGTTTCATCAGTACTTTGTGAATCAAAATGGTACTGTTCACATTGTGTACATACATATTTACATTTGTGATGTCGATGTTCCCTATATGGAGTAAGACAATGATCGCAATACCCTTTACTTCCTAAAAATGACGTAATTGTCTTAATGATATCATAATGATTGTCTTCATATCTCAAAAATATTTTTTTCTTAGCTGCTGGTCCGGCATAGATTTTTTCATACTCGCGAGTGTTGGAGACACGGCTATAAACAATAATTTGGTACTTATTACCCCAATACTTTTGAAACTTGTCAACATCGTCTATACTACCACCATTTGTACTACGTACATTTACATTTGCATAATAGCATAATTCTGCTGTGCTGGATCTCCACTTTTCCGGATGGGTTTTCATATACGCAGCTTTATCAAATGCTTTATCTGCTCGTAGTTGTCCTAATACTAATGCTCGTGGAAGACAGTCAGCAACATTGTCAACAGGTATAATACCCTTTTGTACATAGTCTGCAAACGGTAAATATTTAGCGTTACGACCCACCCCTTGTCCTCGATACGGATCGGTAATATCAACTGTAAATGTAACATTGTCACCCAATAAAAATTCCTCATTGGAGTTTAATACATTTTCGATTTTTCGTAACATAGCGTCTACAGTAATATGTGCACGAAATTTAAACGGAATGTATATTGGTTTTCCCACTGTACAGTTTGAGCTTTGAATGGTAAAACCTACTTTGCATGCAGGGTCTACATCGCGAAGTAAATGTTCCATGGCAAATTGAAAGAAACTGGTTACGTATTGTTCCGGATCACGAATTGAAGTAACCAATGACTTGATGG